>SCHK01442426.1:23910-41045 GCA_004124795.1 Poropuntius huangchuchieni
CAAGGTGGAACTACAGTATTATTCTCGCTGTAGTGTTGTTGCCACCGGCGCCATGTCGTGGAGACGCTGTGCGTTTTGTTGTGAAAGTGAAACTACTTTGTTTGTGCTTCCAAAAAAGGACACAACTAGAAATCATGCTGGCTGTGCACAAAGGCTGTTTCTATAAAGTGGGCAATTCCAACTTTGCAAAGACAGTCTGGCGCTTCTGACTCACAGCCTGTAAGTATGTTTATTTATTTAAAGTATCTGCTACTTACTATTCAAACACGAGTCTTAAGCAGGGTAGGTAGCGCTGGTTTGTCGTTTCTCTGATCACAAATGCAGATATGGCGTTATGTTTACGCGGTGCGATGCAATGCAGCGTGGAAAAAGGCAGTATACGTCATTAGATTTAAGTAATTATGTCCCCACTGGATGCAACTAATGCCTCGTTTGAAATGGCGTTTATTGTTTTTGTGTCGGCGTGTCGGGAAACGGCATCACATTATGGTAAGGGGCGTAACATGAGATGTTTGGTCAATCAGAGCACACCTCGCTTTTCAGAACGATGAGCTTTGTAAAAATCGACATGTTTCAGAAAGGCGGGGCATAGAGGACAGTATGTGAAAAATAATGTTTTTTTCAACCTTAAACCACATAAACCCATTGCATTACACCAAATGCACAAAATAATGTTCTTTTTAGCAACGTCATATGACCCCTTTAAAATGTTTACATTTAAATGCATTTGGTTATTTAGTGAATCGCAAAATGAAAAGACATAAGCTAAAAATGTTTTACATGCAACCAATTGATCCATTAGTAATTGGATTTATGGCTCAATCAGACTGAAAAGCCTTTATGTAAACCTCAGTTGATTTGATTGAGTTTGATTCAAATTAAATTTTGATCTGATTTATTGGAGCAAAATATTACCAAATCCATAAATTTCAATTGGTAGTGTATATTTGACCATTGTTGTATTTTGACACATTTTTCACACTGTGAAGTCTTTATGATCGATTATAATACTCAGAAACCACATCAGCCACATGGGACACAAGCATTAGATCGGCATCAAACTGAGAAGCCTGATTAATGAGTGTCATAGAGCATATTGCGCAACAGAACTTAAAATGTAACATTAACATTGTTTTTAAAGTTTTGGTTCATACTCATCTGAAGCCTGAAAGCTGGCGGAATGAGATGGTGTGTGATAGAGATTTTTCTACGCTCTGTGTTTTCTGAGTACGGCTAATGAGCTTTGTTCCCCTCCGTAATAACTGATGATTGTGTTCATCACCTCATCAGACCGTCTGGAACAAATAAATAAAGTCATGGTTTCTCCCATCGTGACAGTTTCACACACACACATTGACAGGGATTTATTCTGTCTTATGTGTGTGCTTTGACCCTGAAGTGTTTTATACTTGGCTTTATTAAAATTATGCAAATTCACATGTAATGAGAAATGTTTTCTCAGATCAGTAGGTGCCTGTCTGAGTGTGTGTGTGAACACGGTTGGGTGCATACTTTCGTGCGCGGCTGTGTCAGATGACAGAGATTTTCAGCTCAGCAGGGTCAGGAGAGAGACTCAGGGGGGCTATAAGACTGATTCAAGACACTCAGCATGCTTGTCTGTCGCAAAAATACAAGACGCTTTCATCGCACAGCAGAATTGCGTGGTCCTATGAAGTTCTGTTTTAGCTGATCAATTCATCTGACGTTTGTATCCAAGGCATGCTTGGCCCAAAATCTACAGAACAAAAATGTGTGCAAGCTTGGTGTCATTCAGGGTTGCTTTTTGAAATATGTCTGAAATGTTGACAAAATGTGCTTTTAGCAAATGCATAGTGCTATTCAAAATTTGGGGGTCTTTAAGATTTTATTTATTTTTTTAATGTTTTTGAAAGAAGTCTCTTAAAGGCTGTATTAATTTGATATTTGATAACATTTTAAAATATTATTATGAAGTAGTTTTGTATTTTATTACATATTGTAAAATGCAATTTATTTCTCTAATGCAAGGCTTAATTTTTTAGCAGCCATTACTCCAGTCTTCAGTGTCACATGATTTTGCAGAAATCTTTCTAAAATGCTGATTTGCTTCTCAAGAAACATTTATATTATTAGCAGTGTTGAAGTATCATTATCAGTGTCAGTGTTGGGCTGATTATTTATTATTATTATTTTTTAGAAAGAGTACAAAGAAGAGCTTTTAAACATGACAAATAACCTCCTTCCTGAATAAAAGTTTTTAAAAACTTAAAAAAAAAAAATCTCACTGACCCCAAAATTTGGATGGTAATTTACATATTTAAAATCAACTTTCCTTTTTTCTATCAAACAGATTTGAAAGACAGACAAAATATTAATCCTGCACTACACTGATTTTTGTCCAATCAGACACATCCACATCTTTTTTGGACTGTGTGGTTTTGACCTTGGCTGCCTCAGAGGCATACAACAGTTATCCACAAACCAACAAAAGAGCATTTTAAAACAGTTGCTCCGTGAATGTCGTTATCACAATGACAGTCATTTTCTAATCCGAGTTTTCCATGTGTTGTCTTCAGAAACAGAAAACCACACATTAGCATGGCCAGGTGCTCCATTAGCATTCTAACCCTGACAAGTTTAGCTGTCTGTCCAGCATCTCGCAACCTTCATTTCCAATCACCCCGACTGTCTGAGGACCCCAGGGGCGTGAGGGGAGGAAAACAGAGAGAGATGTAATGAGTGTGGACAGCAGTGAATTACCGTGTGCTGGTCTTTATTTTCTAGTTAACCTGCTTATAAGGATGATGGATGATGCCACTGGATGAATTTTAGCATGAAGTCTTAAACAGACCCTGGATATGTGATAGTTTTATTGATCATTTTCATAATTACTCACCGGATACTTCATATTATGAGGATTTTTTATTTTTTTTTCAAACAGGTAATCCTGCCCCAAACTCACAGCACTGATTGACATGTTAGAAAGCCACAGTTAACCACATATAATAGAATATTTAATGAATGAAAACATAAAATATCATGTTCAGCATTAAGAATAAGAAGTGCTCAACTCATTTTTAATGCTAAGCACTGTTTACATGTGTAGAAATATGTGGCGTGTTATTAGACGCATTCCCTGGAGAGTTTCTGTTGTGACAGTAGCAGAGATAAATCAGAGTGCTAATAGTCTGCCTAATTTTGTAATTATATCACAATTAACGTAGTGAGCATCAGGCAAATATAATCTTACTCTTTTCTTTTAACCTTTTGATGACACTGGAGAGACAGCAGCATGCTATAAAAATAAACACACATAAACACACCAGTATGGGGGGAATCATTATGTCATATATGTGGTTTGCTGGAATAGAGAACTTAGGGTTGAATGATCTAGATTGCCGTCATCATTAGGAATAAGAAACCTATTTAAAACACATGTAAAAATCTGTCAGTGTCTCCTCTCATCTCATTCATGTCTCATTAGCTCTAGTTTGTCTTGAGGTAATCGTGTTCCAATTAATTGCTGCATCCCAAAATACACACAAGTGTACCCAAGAGGGGCTGACGTCTGACTGGCATGAGCCCTAGAGCAGAGCCAAACCAGGCAACACCATGAACAAGTGTGAGAAGTGTTACTTCCAACTGCTAAAGAAACAGAACCACAGAGAGCGGTGAGTCACTGCCTCAGAACAGGAATGACTGCAAGAAATTAGACTGCAAGATTTGACTCTGATTTCAAAAAAAAAAAAAAAAAGTATGACATTTATTTCATGAGTTAAAATAATCATATTTTTCGCAATTCATTGTATTGTTTATCAATATTTGCTGACGGAAAACCCCACATGAATATAATTTAAGACAGCATTGAAGAGATTGTACAAAAAGTTTATTTTAGATATCTATTTATTTCCATATTCTAAACTTAAGATAAAGATAAACTGTAAGAGGTAGATTTAGGGGTTGTTCACACAGAATTCTGTCTGTGGTGTTTTTAATGTTGGTCTATGTAAATATGAAAGAAAACAATGACTGTTTGATTTTGATGTTTGTATGGTGTTTTGTAGAGAATATGATGAACTGGCCTTCAGCGTGGTTCAGCAAGACACATTTCATTGTTACTACACATTTTTTTTATAATAATTAATGGTAGTAAATTGGCAGCACTGGTTAGATATTTTTTTTGTTTTTGATGATCTGGAGAAATTCTGTAAACTCCTCAGTTAACAGTTGCCAATTGATTTGTTTTTTGTTGCTTTTTGTTTTGTTTTGTTGAACTGGAGAAAGATTGACAGTTGTTTTGTTTTGTTTTGTTTTGTTTTGTTTTGTTTTGTTTTGTTTTTTTTTGTTTTGTTTTGTTTTGGTTTGGTGTTCTGTATAAATGCTGTCGACAGAGAGATTCGTCTCTGTCAGGTTTGTAAAGTAACTCACAACAAAATAAATTTTGTGGAATTACGTGAATGTTTACCTAGACTGTTTTGCACATGCACATTACAAGATGGCTACACCACAGATTTAAAGAGAAGCAAACTGAGCCCACCTGCAGTCATGGAGTTTGTGCACAGCATTCATGTATTGCAAACATGCAATGAGACCATTGAAATGAGCAGAATGTGAAAACATCCTATCGTGAGGCCCATGTGTGCTTGTGTAATAGTCGAGAGACAAAATAGAGCACCGCTCCTTCACTTTGAAGCCCACACTGCATGCAGACCATATATTTATTTCATTCAGTTGAAGCCTTTTTCCAGTTTAATAAGCACACAAGACCATATTGTGATTCAGATTTTAATTAACAGTTCAACCCTAGTTCAAAAGATTAGCAAGGACATATTGAAAAAAGTGAGTTTGAGCGGAACTTTAAACTTACACATACATCATTTGGTTCTTGTTTGGCTTTTTGCACGGTTTACTGCCTATTCTGGTAATGAGTATATGTACAATAATCCACATTACACTCTTATGGGGTTTTGTAATTACATCTGCAGCTCTCTGAAGAAAATGGTGACTGGCTGCTATGTAATTGGATAAAATATGATTGTTGTAAGTGTATATGAATCAAAAGTATATTAGTTACAGTGGTCATTATTGGCTTGAGAGATATTAATTACATACTTTAATGTGATGCCGACATATCCTGTGTTAATTCTTCTCTCCCTCTTACTTTCACAAATATGATTCCTCTTCTTTTCATCTGTTTTTTAGGATCACATTTTGTCATCTTCCGTTTCAAAGTAAATGGCTTTACGTGGGGACAGAGCGTGGAAATACACACATAGTGAACATCGAATCCTTCGTTTTGTCTGGATATGTCATCATGTGGAACAAGGCCATAGAACTGTGAGTATAAGTGTAAATCTAAAATTAATTTTATTTTAATATCAAAGTAAATGCAGCTAACATGACTAATAAATAGCTAATTAATAGAATGCCAGAGCACCCACGCAATCAAATTATATGTGTATCTAATAAAGATGATGATGTGCTAGTAAGTCATCTGGAATATGAAATTATAAATGCAGTTATAAATGTTAGTTTACATTTAGATGGAGGGAGTGCTAGAGATTTAGAGCAGCCCTAAAGAAATAATTTACCCAAAATAAGAATTCTGTCATGATTTGCTCACTCTCACGTTTATACAAACCTGTCTTCTGTGGAACACCAAAGATAAATTGTAGAATTTCTATAGTGCTCATTTTCCTAATAGTGAAATAATAAAATAAATATAAAATAAATCAGATGAAAAAAAAAGTGAATACAATGGGAAAATGCATTTACCATCTANATAATAGTGAAATAATAAAATAAATATAAAATAAATCAAATGAAAAAAAAGTGAATACAATGGGAAAATGCATTTACCATCTATTGATTTCTGGTTATTTTTAAACATGTTAATTGAATTATGCCTTTCCAGAGTTAATGCATATTTTTACATTTACATTAGATTTATGCTTTTGGAAACATTTTTTTTATTCAAAACAACTTATATTGCAACTTATAGGTACACATTTTTCACTTCTTGCTTTCCCTGGGAATTGAACCTAGTTTGGCTAGCACCATGCTCTACTATTTAAATTAATAGATTATTATTATTTATTTTTATTTTTATTTTTTTTACATTTATGCATTTAGCAAATCATCAAAGAGCCAAAAGTATGCATTTTGTGCAATGCCAGGTTTGTTAGGCAACTATATGAGGAAACTAGCTTATTTTATTTTATATTATTTTAGTTTTTGAGTAAATGAGGGTATAAATAATGACAACATTTTCAATTTTGTGAACTATTTCTTATAACTTTTATTGGGTTCTTGAGATAGCAGTATGCCTCTTGAGAAATAAAACATTTTTCCATGTTTCAGTACATCAGAAGTCTTTCAGGTTCTAAGTATCATTGCTGTGGAAAAGTGAAGTCAAGGTTCTTTGAAGCACCAGTTCATGTTTTCCAAAGAACCACAGAAGTGCCTCAAGACACATTTTTTCATTTCTTATTTTGAGAGTCACAATGAAATCATCACCAAACTGATTGTCACTCTCCATATATCTAAAGACTTTGATCCGATGTCTGTAACTTAAACACACATCACAGAATCCACAACGACAACAAATGCAAACCACATCCTGGCTGAAGAATAAATAAGTTATCACGTTTTACCATTCCAAACCCCAGAAGATCTGTTTTATCTGTCTGTCTACAGTTACACAAACAACCATTGGTTTGTGCACATCTATGACACTTTTCATGAATAAATGTGTAAGTCAACACCAACACCTCACTCCCATGAGTGATAATCTGACAAACAAATAGCTTCTGCAAGTCAATCAAGTCTCCTTCTACACAAGAGGCTCTTGGTGGCATTCCCGCTGACAGACATTAACATTAGTTGTGAGTAACCGTGGATGCATTTCTGAAGGACAAGTAGATCCCCTGTCGCCTACTTGCGACCCACTACAAATCCTTTACCCACAATCCCCTCACCTCCTCAAGTAGCTCAGTGGCACATCGAGTGTGTGCTAGTATATCTGTATTTTCCAAATGAGAGAACTTGATCCTAGTGTTTGATTATTCTGAAGGGCTATTTAAATGTGCTTGATGGTAAATGCACCGATTTCTAGCTTTTATTGAAGTTTTTATATACTTCTGCTTAGAAGTGGTTTAATCATGTGAATTAGTACATGTTGCTGCAGTTATATAAAAAGGGACTGTTCTGGGTTATTTAAGCTATGAGGTATTGTGAATATGATTAACAGGCTTTGTTAGTGTGGTAAAATTACCATAATCATGTACTATATTCATATGATATTTAGTTGACATGATTCTCCAATGCAGAATATGTGAGTGGTGCAGAGTGGAAGGGGAGTGGGGAACGTGTGTTGTATGTTTTTGCCTGGAGCAGTGTGTGTGTGTATGTGTGTGTGTGTGTGTGTGTGTGTGTTTAAAGCATTGGTGTTTTCTCTCGTTACACGATCACTGTAATATTGCTCCATGATAAGCATAACACATGTCAACATCCCATAATACATGTGTCAGACACAGTTTAAATTGACTATTAGCAGTCAGAAATGAAACAATGGTGTAATTTAATATGTAATATTGTGAAAGATGAAAAATGTTATTTCTTTATTTTTTTATTTATTTTCTTACTATTAGCAGTGCAGTCAGAGCAAAATAATGAAGTTTGTGAAATATGAAACAATCAAAAATATACATTTTGTATTTTAAACTTTTTTTATTTATTCAAATTTTCTTACTATTAGCAGTCATGAAATTTGCTAAATATTAAAGATACGTGTAAAAAAAATACATTTTATTCTAATTCATTCATACATACATTCAATCAACTTTATGAGTTTCTTTTTATATATATATATTTCCCTTTCCTCTCATGTTAGTCTATTCCAAATTTCCTGCTACTTTTGAAATATTAACATTATACTAATGCACTGTGCACAACCTTGAGGAGTAGGAAATTGAAAACAGAGTGAAATTGATTGAAGTGGACTGATTGGAGAATTCTTTGAGCTGGGAAATTGCTGCCGCTCTACTGCACTCACACTTTACATAGCATACTGTGACACTACCATACATGACTAAAAAACATGGTATTACTAGGTGCATTTTGATATTTGGTACTTTACTTTACTTTCCTTTGTCATATAACACATCATAATTTTTGTATTATATTGTGGAATGCATGTCGATTGCCCACCTGTTTATACATCGCACATTCTGCCATGGCTTTCATGACAATGTTTATGTGTTCTATAAACCTGTCAGTTTTTAAACAAGAAAGCAACCTTTTTTTCAGCAGTGTTTGAGAATAGTTGAAGATGAATGCATGCACACACTTGTGGTATTGAGAGAATTCCCCTTTACAGAGGCAAAGTGCAGCTCATTTCAATAAATAAATATGAATAAATATAAACATGGCCCCTGTGCGCCGGCAGCAGGCGTCCTCTGATGGAAATCAAGTACAAGGATGGAAGAGAAGCCAGAGATTTGTTTTTCTTCCTCTTGACTCACACATGAATAAGTGAGGGAGATGAAAACCGGAGAAGGATTCAACAGGGTGTGAGGGATTAACTGAGATCCTGTAACCTTACAACCTTCAACAATTCCTCGCTGTGCTACACTGAAATCAGCTCCCTTCAACCTGCAGTACTCTCTCCAGCAGATCTGTTTTTTTCACCAGAACCTTTCAAAGTCATATGGAGCAAGATATCTGACACGTCTTTTATTTTTGTGGGACAACCTTCAAATGTGGAGCTCGTCAGCCATAAGGAACATCACTGCGTGTGGCATACGCTTGTCTTGATTCTGCACACAGTTTATCTTAAACCTCCATGCCTGTTCTGAAGATATCTTGCAGAGCATGCTGGGAACCCTGATCCTAAACATAATCAGTACTCCACGGATCTGCCTTGCAGCAGTAAGCTAACGTCACGCCTACATTTCCAAGTAATCTGTTTTAGACTTTCAAAATCTTTGGAAATGCAATGGAAGAATTTCATGTTCTAGGTCATGCTGCACGTTTTAAAATGTGGATTGTCTGTTACGATATACAAATCGTTTTATACAAGGCTGATGTTTTTACATAACTTCGCTTCTAATGGTTCTCGGAATATTGCAGGAGCTTGTCAGTGCCTCTCAAGCCTATTAAGGATTTTAATGGTTTTTATTTCCCAGAGTTTTCTTGCATTCTGATGTTAACTAGGTTTATTAACCCTTATGAAGCTACAGTGACTGAAAAATTGTGTTCCGGAAAAATTCTTTTACTGCTGTATTTCTTCTTCCTAGGGATTTGTTCGTTGATTCATGTATTGATTGATTCATTTATCAGTTTTAATAGTGCTCAATGATAGATCAGAGCACAAATTTTGTTTGTGTAGCAAAAAATGCTGTACAAACAAACTACTATCCAGCAGAAAATGCCCTGCGGTACCCTTAAGCTTTTCAAATCATGCTCACCAAATTGCAACCAACCAATTTCTGGTTCTTCACCATAATATTCAAAGCTATTATCCTGAATGAGATTGCTGCCACTATTGCCACGGCAACCATCGCAAGCACTGAAAGCACTTCAGTGACTCTTATCATAGTCTTTGAAGTTGGACTCAAACGGAAGAGTGCGCTCAAAGCTAGCGAGTTAGCATTAGCATGCGCCTCACGTTTGCTTTCAAACGATGAGTTAACAATAAACAAGTGTTTTTGGATTTGATGACTAAATAGGATGCAGACAGTAGTCCAGCTCTGATCTGCGCCATGAGCCGCTGCATATGCGTCTCTGTGTGCTTTTGCCTGAGGCTTGTGCGATCACACAGGTAGCGAGGGATGATAAGGTGAGGGAGAGGAGGCTTGTCTTCCTTTTTCAGCTGATAAGCAAAGGCCTCCTGTTCTCAATTTACTTTTCTGTCATTGGCCTGTGTAAACACACACACACACACACACACACACTCACTCACTCACTCACACTTATCTTTGGTACCTTTACTGTCAGGCTATAGTCCACTTTACACACACACACACACACACAGAGCCAGACAGTGTCTTACACAGCGACTGTCTGTCTGCTTTCTCAGAAAGATAGACAGGTGTAGAAAAAATTGGACATCACTTTGTGAAGAGGACAGTTCGGAGGTTTCGTTACTGATTGTAACGAAATGGAAATTGAACTTAAACTTTCATTGTTTTGATTAATGAATAGTCTATTTGACTGAGGTAAAATGTGCACAAGTCTAAACTTCCCCGTAATCATTTAAACAATAATTTCTAGAACTTTTTGAAGAGAAGGTGGATGAAATAGTCAGTGGAAAAAAAAGAAACAAACAAAAAAAAAGCCTATTATACAAAGATATAATCGATTGGGGAGGAATGTTAATAAATAAATAGAAGATAAATAGTCTGTAGGTCTGAGATAGAAAATTCACACATTTCCAAGTTAGAACCATCTGAAAATTATTAATCAATTTCAATAGCATATTGAGAAGTAGGTGGAAGTAGTCTTCAGTGAAAAGAAGAAAATTTAAAACAAAATGTCTATTATACAAAGATAAAACTGATTGCAGAAGAAAGTTAAAAAATGAATAGTTGATGCAGTAAATTAATAGTCCGTGTGTTGGAGGTAGACCATTTGCACATTTTCAAATCAAAACTGTCCCGAAATCATTTAAATAACAATTTTAATAGCTTTTTCCGAAGGAGGTGGAAAAAATAATCATTGGAAAGTTGAAAGAAAAAAAAGAAAGCCTATTATACAAAGATATAATTTATTTGAGAGGAAAGTTAAATGGCCTGCTGTGTGCTCTTCTAGACAGAGATGAAAAGAGGAACAGGAGTATATTATGGCACTCTCTCAATGACTATCAGTGTGTTAGATCACAATAACAGGCCTCATAGAGTGAGCAGAGACAAAGTACAGCTGAGAAGAGAATCAACACTATGCTGGACATTCCATCAGACTGAAATTAGATTTGAAGCCCAGCAAGACAGAGACTCGTTTAGGTATGACATATCTGTCCTATATCCTTTCTGCTTTTGTCTTTCAGTAATATAATCACTCTTTTTCATCATTTCTTGAACCTGTAAGCGGTCAAAGCGCTCTCCAAAGGTCGCCCTTTTATCTCTTGGGGTGATGTCTCACTGGCTGACTTAAAACTGTTTGATTTTGGTCGTGGAGTCACATCTTCCAACAAATTCCCAAATCCAATAACTTCACCAACAAAGTCAGATTGGCATTAGTGAATTACTTCATTTGATTCATTCATGAATTCATGTAATTGAACTGATTTGAATAAAAAAAAAAAAATCACTCATTCAAGTATGCATGTAAAAAAAAAAAAAAATTTACAGTAGCTGATAATCTTTTTTTTAATCGTATTTAGAATAAACTGATAAAACTAATATGTGCATTCCTCTTATACTAATTGAGATTAATTTATAAATCATAAAATTGTTTAGAGAAATTCTATTAAAATTGATTACATTATTTAATATGAATTAAATAATATAAATTAAATAAATTATTATAAAATAAATTGATATAACAAGAATCCCTTTTACAGAGCTCTAAAGCTTACTGGTATAAAATGAAGAATTAGGAAAAGGAGGCTTCACAAGAGAAAAAAAAAAAAAAAAAAAACTGCTTAATCCCAGAGTCAAGAAAAGAGCTGTTGCAGAAATGGAATTATTATGATGGACAGGTCATGGTCTGGTGGAGTTGAAGGTCAGTCGATTATGAGAGCTGGTGTGGATCGAAGCAGTGCGTGTGAGAAACAAGCAGTAGACAAAGGACTTCAGGCTGAAGATGAAGGACTACTGAAGTGGATAAGGTGTTTGTGCTGTGGCTGTGAGCCATGATATAACAACATAAAAAAGCTGCCTGGTAGATTAGATGTGCGGTATATACACCTCATTTCATATCTATGCTATAATTGCCGTTAACTGCTGAATACCTCTTCACTGGTTAATTTTAATATGAAGAATTATAGTTGACAAAATCTTTTTTTCTTTTTTTTTCTGAAAAGAGCTGCAACAAAATTCAAGTCTGATAATTAATGAAGAATCACAGCTGCGTTTTTTGCTTTCGACATGAAAGTAGCACTTCAAAAGATCCTACCAGACTTTGTTTTTCTTTGAGCCCAGACGGCTGAATTTTCTAAAGACATGTATTTTAGTTGACAAGCATGGTGCTTCTTTACCATTTAATCTACACATTTGTGTGTTGTACGAGCAAAGAGTTCATAGTTTGCCTGGTTAGTTTGGACCATTTAGCCCCTGCTATAATGCCACATCATGGGGGCAAAAAGCTTCTTTCTCTTTTGATGTCTATTCTAATTTTCTTTCATTTTTAACAGCTAAGAATAATTGGAACTGCCATTAAAATGAATGAGAATGCAAAGTTTTATAGACCTCCTTTGTAAGAGTTTACATTGCAAGTGAGTGGAGCGGGCATAGAATTTAGGTCACATACTAGCTTGTGCTCTTGTCCTCTTGTTACCTTATTTTGCTCAAGGCAACTGAATATCTTGCAGCCTCAGCAGCATTGATACAAGAATGATGAGTTGACAAAAGTATCCTCTGCTTTCTGCAGGGGACATGTGATGACTCTTTTTCTCATGGGGAAGCCAGCCATATATATATATATATATATATATATATATACACACGTACAATTGAATTAAGGGCTGGTTACTTTCTTTCTTATACACAGCAAATGATTTGTTGGCTAAATGAGTTTCTTTGCTGCTGTGGTGCCAGAATTCAATATATGGCTGGAGGCATTATGGGATATTTTGGCTTTGGTTGGCCAAGTATATCTGTAACGCCTTGTCAAATAGCATTTACAGTAGCAGAGACAGAGATGTGCGTCTGTTGTGTATGTGTGTAAGCAGGGGCATCATATTTTTTCTTTAGGAGGGAAACTGGCAGTCCTACTTCACTTGGTGCCCTAGGCGAGAAAAAAACATATATGTGTCTTAAATCCAATATATGTGTGAGACATGTTAGTCTCATGGTGCAGTTTTCATTTATCGCTCCAAAGTTCAAATCCCAACCTAATACAGTATATAACTTTTTTTATTAATAATCCAAGAACAATTGCAACTTGAACTTGACAAGTGATCACAATGTTTTTGTTGTATGAAAAATAGCATCCTTGACATTTTAATAATAACTCCATGGGATCTGTGAAGTTTTTGAGTGACATGAGGGTGAGTAGACTATGACAGAATTTCTAGTAGGCCTGTAAAGATGGGGTAGTCAACTTTTTAACTTTCTTTTTTACAATAATAGTTTTACATTTAGGGTCAGTTCTACTAACAGCTTGCGCCAGCGTAAACTGTCTTTTGACATTAAAATAGTACTGTCATGTTTTACTAAAGACGCAAAGTGACAAATTAGCGCTGAAAAGGCTTGGACACCTGACCTTTGCTGAATATACATTTCTAGGAGTTTCCTTAGTTATGGGAGGAGAGTATTCAAATAAATCATGTAATGTGTTTTACTAATATTTGCGCTCGTCAGATTACTGCCATTTGCGCTATTATTTAACGCCTAAAAAAAGCATGTCTCAAACTCTTTCACGCTTGAATGGCTGCAATTATTGTTACTAAGAGGAGGCACCGCAGAGAACAGAGGGCGCATGGTACTGTAGAAGGGAGAGGATTTTTTTATGTTGAATGCCAAAAGAACACATTATACGAACATATCGTTTGCCAAGCCATATTATTTATTAATTTGCTTCAGGAAATAAAAGATGACTTGGAATACCAGGTCTATCAAAACTTCTAGCAAACCTTCATTTTTGGCCTCCGGTTCTTTTCAACTTACTGTGGCTTCTTTATTTCTTTATTCTTTATTTACAACTACACTAATTTGTGCTGGACTTAATATATTGCATTGGTCGATATGTAAATGAGATGTTGCGTCTGTGTTCTTTAATTTGTGCTTTGTTAGTAAATCATCCACAGAAATTTTCCCTCCCATCTGTGCTGTTAAAATATCTGTGCATCTTAAAATAAATGTGGGGTCTATTTGCAAAGAGTTATTTTTTTATAATAAATAACTAGCTGGTTGGCAATTCCAAGTGTCTTGGAACACAATAGATTCATGAATGGCAACTATTTAATTTTAAGTATGTCTTCTGAAGGAATCAGCCTGTTATATTTCACCTAAAAATGTAACAATTCGTAAATTGTATTTGCCATGTACACCAGGAAAGACAAATGATAGCTTAAAAAAATGTGCCAACATGTTAAATTTTAATGTTAGTGGTGCTAAAAATGGATCATAAAAAGTGCGTCAGTGTTATGTGTGTGGAGTATGTTACGGTGTGGAGATTTGAAGAGCAGATGTGATGGGCCATTCTGTACCATAAAGTCCAGGGCCACTTTTAAGTTCCGTTGAGATTCGGTCTGAATGAGAATGACTTCTACGTGTGTGTACATACTTGTATAAAAGTCTTTTGTATCCTCTTCGCTCTGACCCTCACTTTACTATTTTTCCGTCACTCTTGTACTTGGCACATCCTCACAATACCAGGGAAGTCATTTCACTGGAGGCTGCCAGAGCACATTTTCCGACCTGTCGCTCTTCGCTTTTGAAATGCTACTGAAAAGAAGACCTTGATGTGTCCAATTCTGCTGAAAACACTTTCAGACGGTTCTAGCATTTACCAGTAACATGCTGTCTGACAAAAGTCTTCTTTTTCTAAATTTGATCTATTGATTCATTTATTTATTTTTGTTCAGTTTACAGTTTGAACAGCAATACACCAATTTTCTGCTATGGCTGAAAGGAATAGATTACTGCAAAACCAGAGACTTGATCATTAGTGCATTGACTTTGGTATTATTATTCCCCCATAAAATGATATGACAGACATAATGTTCGGCCTTGATATATTTCCTGTTGAAACACGATGTTTCAGCTCAGCATGTCCAGAGGAGCTCATCCATTTTAGAATAATAGCCAATAGAAGTTATCATAAGACACGTTGCTAAACCACAAAGAGAAAGACCTATATATTAGCCTGTATATGACCTCAGAGCTAACAGACATGAACTAAAAGCCGCAAGCACAGAAAATGTGTCATTTCCATCGCCCTGTTATCTTTTGAAGGATTTTTTTTCTCTCTCTTCCTCAGATCAACAAAGACACATCCAGGTCCTGTTGTTCATCTGAGTGACAGTCCAAAAGATGAAGGAAAGGTGAGAAATGCATTTCTTCTTTTGCTCATTTTTCACTGGAATCAAGAGCTCAAGACTTTTCAGAAACTAGTGAGCACAGAGGCTTTACCACTACATTAAAAAGAACATTAGTGTTCCTAAGTGTGATTGCTGGAGTTTTTTATAAAAGGTACTTTGCATGCGTTGGCACAGTTCTGATTCATTAACACTCATCAGGATACACACACACGCACACATACACTTGTTATGTGACCTGATCTTCACCCCGACTACTGGTGTTAACATCTTGTATTGAGAACGCATACTAAAAACATCTCTCTCACTCTCACAAACACAGAAATTCGCTTTCATTTAAAGGAATAGTTCAGCCAAAAAATGAACATTTTATCATCATGTACTCACTCTCATTTTGTTTTGACCCTGTATGTGGAGATGTTAGGCAGAAAGCCTGAATACTTATTTTATGCACAATGAAAACCGATTCTTGATAGATACTTCATGCACTGTATTTTAGGCCTTCAGTAGGTCTTTTGGAGCTTGACAGTATAAGTCACCATCCAGTTTTCATTGTTTGGATCAGAACAGCTTAGACATTCTGCCTAACGTCTTCTTTTGTGTTTCCTGGAAGAAAGAACATAATATACAGGGTAGAATGACATGGAGGTGAGGGATGAAATGTTCTTTTTTGGGGGGATCTGTTTCTTTAAAGTGTTTCTCTGATCTGCTATCTCCAGGAGGAGGCATGGCATTTTGGAGTGGGTACCGTGAGGTCATCTTCCAGGAAAAGAATGAGGCAGGATTGCTGTAGTTGCATGCTGTTGTAGTCACAGCAGGTCAGATGCATTATAGGAACTGATACGGACGGGCTTAGGGGACCAATAATGGAAGACAAAACACAAAGTATACTGTAGCAGAGACAAGTATAAGAGGTAGAGACGGTCCAATGTCTGATTAATTTGAATTTGAATTAAAGGAAGAACTATTAAAATGCGATGAAATTGCAGTTTAATACATTTCTTTCCCTTTCATTCCAATTCAACTTCCTGTAGTGTGTTGCCAGTTCAGTTCAAATTCACACACATGAAATGAAAGAGAGCAAGTTCTTAAATTCACAATTTTTGCCCAACATCTGTGACAGAAAGAAGATTCCCAGGATGGAGCATGGGTCTGTTTTGATCAGTGCTTGCTCCATCATGTCCAGTTAAATAATAAATGTGCCCAATCACCGGTGTATCTGTTTTGTTCTGAACCAAAACAGCCAAAAGGCTCTTGACATTTGTAACACACACTCTTACCTCTGTTTCCACTATTTATTGCCATTCTGTTGGGATTTATAGACTCCTGTTTCTCTCTCTCTCTCTCTCTCTTCTGTGTGTGTGTTCCTCAGTTGCTGATAGGTTTTGAGAGCGGTACAATAGTAATGTGGGACCTGAGGGCCAAAAGAGCTGACTTCAGGATATACTATGATGAGGTGAGTGTCAAGTGTTTGTCCTTTATGCTTTACTCTCACAAAGGTGAAATGTATTTTTTGCCTAAAGCTACTTATATGTTATAATATATACACTATTGTTCAACAGTTTTGTGGAAGTAATTGTTTTTTTTATGTTTTTGATAAAAGTCTCTTATGTGCAACAAGTCTGCATTTAATCAATGAAAAATTCAGTAAAAACAGTAATATTGAAATGTTGGGTCACACTTTATTGTATGGTCCATTTCTCGCTATTAGCAAGCCATTAACTACAACTTTTGCTTCAGTAAACTCCTAATTTGTTACTCCTCATTCCGTTATTCTGATTGGTGCTTAAAAATGTAGTATTATTGTTATTAATAATGTTGAAAACAGATGTGCTGCTTAATATTTTTGTAGAAACTGTGATAAATGTTGTTTCAGGATTCTTGAATATAAGTGAATGTATAAAAGAATATACATATGCATATACAGGTGCAGGTCAAAAAATTAGAATATCGTGAA
>SCHK01442437.1:0-29419 GCA_004124795.1 Poropuntius huangchuchieni
TGGCTTAGTCTAAGCCCTGTCTGTGAAACCGGGCCTAAGTGATTTTAAAGGTTGTGTGTCGGATCAAAAAACTGAATTTTGGTGTGAATTAATTTTGTCACTTAGTAAAAGCTGTTTAAATTAGTTCAGGTTAAATGAGATTCTTTTATTCTCAAAACCATGACCAAAATGAATGAATGAATGAATGAATGAATGGCTTTGTGAAATTTTAGAGGTTCTACAGAAAGAAGGCAGAAGTTCTTGTGCTTTTTTGTTTGGACCATCAGAGCATAAAAAATATATTTGATGGCTGGACATTTGTGAGAATATAGCAAGCAATTGAATCTATATATGGCTGCAGCATCCTGACAATGTTTGGATGATGCAGTAGCACAACACCTGCACTATTTCTTCCCGTAGCTCATCTCAGTGGAGTTTAATGAGCTGTTTAAAACAATTTCCTTACTATCAAAATATAATAAAAAAATAAAACAATGGCTCATAAACCAGAAGACACATTCGATACGAAAAAATGAAAGTGAAACTGTCTCTCTCGGTAACCTTATACATAACCTCTTGTAAACCGAAACTGTTGTAATGTTCAGATTCTAACTCCATTGAAAAAAAAATTATTTGTTAATACCAGTACCATATTAATGCTTTAAGGCATTATTCATTATTGAGAGTTGACAAATCTTTCTTTCTTTTTCCTTCTGTTAGATGTGATGTTTTCATAATTTCCTTCCTACAGTAGTTCTGTAAATTTCCACTGAATTACATCATTTTAATCACAAGCAAACCTTATAAATATAGAAATATGTTGTTCAAATATTGTAATTGTGACCACAGTGTCAAAATTATTTATCTGAAATGTGAACAATTGAAAAAAAAAAAAAACTTACCAGATTGAAGGTAAAGTTATAGGTCTGGTTTCAAATAGGAAGTGTTATGAACTCATAACAGACACTTAATTCCTCATTTATCATTAACCTTTGCATATGCGTAAAGTTTGTTAGTCATCTTACTTTGAACTGAACATGTGCCTTGCTAGAAGACAATGGTTTAAAGCAGAAATGCAAAGTACAGATCTTAGATAAAAGAATTTATGCTTGAAGTACACGCAGAGAGTCTTAAAAACACAAGAAGCGATTGTGTTGCCAAGAGCAACACAAACAAATGAAGCTTCATAGCATGATTTATTCATTTATTTATATACTCTGTATGTTATAACATACGGTACAAGCAGTCTAAAAACACACATTTGTAATTTTCACTTCAGTGTATGCATCATCTCATGTGCATACTGTATTTGATGGCCTTGTCACCATGATTTTTCTGTAAATTGAAAGGATAATCAGTTCTCATTTGCCACAAGGCGTCTCTATAGTTGCCCTGGGATTTCTAAATGGCTGACTGATATTGAGCCACTGAGAAAAGTGAGAGGGTTCAAACAGAAGTGAAAGTCAAATAAAGTGTAAATCATACAAAACCCAACTAAAAGAAATAGTTTGCTCATTGACCAACACATCATACTTTTCACATTGTCACAATTTATTCAGATGTATTATTTTATCTCAGTGTTTATGCACTGCTCTAAATACTTTCAGAATTATTAGTATCCCTGAAACCTGAGAATTGGCAAATATGGAAAAGCAAGAAATGAAACAAAAATGAAAGGCTGGTAGCACACAAATAGAGATGTGTTTATATTAGAAAAATTGAGGAAGAAGCCAGTTAAAATGGGAAGAGAGCATAAAGGGCACAAAAATATCATACAATTAATATGCATGGCAAATAAATGGGACATTTATTCAGAGCTCACAACAATAGCAGTTTCAGAATGCAGGGTGTCTGGTGGAAAAGGAGAAGAGACATAGGGAGTGTGCGTCAGTAGACATCGAAGAGTCAAAACTGGAAAGCATCCTAAAAAATAGCTTAAACTGAAATGAACCCACAGCCTACCGGAGTTATTTCTGTTGTCATGTTATTTCATCACTGCAGCTTATTTGCAATGCACCATCACCCTGACAGCTCCTCTACCCCATTATTTACTGACTGCCTCTTTCACTTTTATATATAAAAGACCTTCCTACATTTTAGAAGTAGAATTAAAGAGATGGGTTTCAGCAAAGGGTTTGCTTTTAATTGTAAATTTCATATTATATTTTAAAATAGCCCCCTATTCATTTTAAAGTGGTTAACATGATTATCTGTTGAACATCTCTTTCTCTTTGGAAATGGTGATTTTTTTATAGTATGTGGATCTGGACGAAATGATTTGTTTATTTATAAGATTTTCATAGTAATCCCAGAAGACCTTTCTCAGACAAATGAACCACGAGTGAGACTTTCCGATCATAATGTAGCATATTTTTGGGTTTGACAGATTACTAGAGAAGTAGCTAAACAGGGTTGAATTAAAATGTGAGACAGGAATGTGACCTTATGGGCAGTGCATTTAAAATACCTTATGTGACACTTGAGTGAGGCTAAAACTAGTTTGTCATTTTCTATTACAATATTGCCCTGGAAATTACCCTCTTAGCTACAGCTTTGGTTGAAAACACTGGTAAGAAACGTTTCACAGGAAGAAAATGGCCTATAGAGGAAGCTATAGAGTAGGCTATTCATAATAATTTCTGCCTGTTTACAGCCAACGAATCGTAAGTGCACTGAACGGTACTGTACAACACGCATGTTGGGTGAAAAACTGTTTTGCTAAAGGTGTCCCTGAGTTACTAACCAAGTTATATATAAGTAGTATATGCTAGTAAATCTGAGTTTTTAATTGTTGGGACAGGGTAACAGAGGTGCATCGTAAAAACCCATTCACTATTGTTCAGTAGCCAATTAGGTATAACAGACACATTTTTGTCACTGAAGCATAAACATATCTATTGAAAATGTGAAATTGAGGAAATACAGCTTGTTTCATATTATAATGGTGTTCTTGTAAAAACAATCTCATGTTGTTGACAATCTGCCGTTAGCTCTCTTGCTAATCACTAGCGTGAAATAGTACAAACTGCTATATTCTGAGAGCACATGCTGCAGCATTACTATCATTCAACACATCGCATTTAATGCTTAACACCATCAAAAATCGAATTATTTTAACTAACGTTACCCTACTAAATCGATATAGCGTACTACTGCATCTACATCTGATTTCACTAACTTACACAAAAGCTAAGACACGTGAGACATTAAACAACTGGCTGTAGGACAAACGCATACGTTCAGCGGTACCATCAGCATGTAATTTTCGTCGGTCAATCAATAAACACTCAAGTCGAGGTGGAAAACAGAGCATTTAGAAATATTTAAGGTGTAGTACTAAGTGGATCATCAGCTCATATACCCGATTGCAGCCAATGTGAGCGAAGCTCCAGTGGCGCAATCGGTTAGCGCGCGGTACTTATACAGCAGTACATTGCAGAGCCATGCCGAGGTTGTGAGTTCGAGCCTCACCTGGAGCAGTGTTTTTGTGTTACTGCAAAACATGCAACTTTCTGTTATTACAACTGGAATAATAGGGCTGTGTCTTTTTTAAACAGGACGAAAAATTACGTAAACTATTCGTATGTTGGGGAGTTTGACTATGATTAGGCTATATCAATATAATTACGTAATGACGTAAAATAATGTAATATGTAATGACTTAAATATTTATTTGCCAATTAATTACTTGTATAAATATATATTTTTTAATTAATACATTCTAAATAAACTCATCCGTGGTGTTTCTTTGTAACACAGTAATTTGATATTTTAATTGGATATAGTCTTTATGTTTGCTAGATTGTTTTCTGATTTCAGGGTTTCAATCGAGTTAATTGTAGTACCTCAGTCTAACAGCAGACAGCAGTCTAAGATCATCTAAAAGGCCTTGCACACATCTTGTTAATGAACACACAGCACTTACAAACCCAGACCTGTTGATGGCAGTGTTGTTCATAAATTTTGTGAAGTATTTCTTGTGCTCCCTCCGTTCGTTTCCCTCATGTAACTTTTCTAGGATGTTAAAATAACATTTCATCTTGGAAATCCACTGTCTGCACATTTCACTAAACACATTATTTTAAATGTTAGTAAGTTAGTTACAAGAAATCCAAAGAAAATAATATTTTCCAAATAGTTTAGAATCAAAAAGCTATGACTTTTATTCTTTTTTTGTTTTGTTTTATTTACTTTTGAAACACAGATCCCCTTGACTAAAAATGCAGTATATTCAGTTTTGACTCATATAGCTATAAGTATTGTGACTTGTTTACAATGCAATCAATTACAAATGCCTCAGTAATGCTGCATTAATTAGAAAGCATTTAAAACCAAAGGTAAATTCTGTGACAATGTCCAAACATTTGGATTGGTAAACTTCATAAAACCTCAGTTTTATCATCTATTATTAACACCTCAGGTGATACGGTCACAGTTGGTCAGCACTGAATGTAGGTGTAAATGATCCACCACATTCAGAAATGGTCAAAAGCCATATTGCATAAACATTAACAAACACATAAGATTTTCCAGACAGATGTTAACACCAAGTGTAAATGGAGATTTTATACTGTTAGTCAGAATCACTAACCTCATATCAGTTTCTTTACCTTTGTCTACACATCACGGTCAAAATGACAAGGCCCTTCAGGGTAAGATGTTTTCAAGACAAACCAAACATCAGATGTGTCAGCTTGGCTTCATTCCACACTTGATCTTGACAGTTCGGATAAGATCTTTGGCCTGACTATAACATTTATGTTGGAAGGATCAACAACATGTTATTATATACCAAAATCTGGGATCCGAGCCAAATCTCATGCTTTCTGTGGGAAGGTACTTACTCACAGCTGGCTGGTCTCATACAGTGAATTCTGATTAGTTCATTTTTGATAACAGAAATAGATAATGTGATTCAAACACGACTGGTGCCAGTGAATAAGCCAAGAGCCTGGTGGATTTACCGCTATGAATCCGATAAGACACCCTGACTGTGAGTGAATGAGTCAGCAGATCTGGCCTGGAGAGACAGCGGCACACAGCTGACCATCAGCCTGCGATCCTTAACTAACCTCCTTGCTAACCACTCACTCGCCTCAGGTTTGGTATCACTGCGAGTTAAATGACTAAAATTCATACAGTTGACTTGGAAAGGACAGACCCTTGCTGATACATAATGACATAGCCTGCTGAGGGATTTAGCCTCCCTTTGTTTAGCGGCCTGCTAAGCAGCACTGGAGGCCTAGAGGCAATTAGCATGAGATCAGCTGAAAACAAGGTCAACTCAGGGAAAGAAGAAGCCTCTCGGAGGAGACACCACATTAAGACGTGGCCTGTCCAGAGCGATGACCTTCCTCTCTGGAATGAGCCGTGGTTGCAATTCACTGGTTTCCATGGGCTTTAGCTCCGCAGATTATCAGGAAGTGCTGTAACAGAACATTTTACACAAGAAAGACAGATCATTCATCGTTAAAGGTCATTCAGCTGCATTTTTACCGGCTGTTAGTCTTAACAAAGTTACATTTAATGTCATCATAAAAACAACAAAAAATAAAAAACAGATAATTTGATCTTCATGACACTCGTGTCCATGATAAACTGCATCTTTGGTTATTTTCAGCAACACTCAAAAGTTGAAGTTCATCGAGGAAAACCCAGTTATCTAGGTCATATACACTAGACTACATAGGACACTTGAGGCGTTTTTGTCAGAAAAGCATTCTTTGCACATACACGCCCTCTGTCAGTCAGCTGAAACTGCCATCGACACGCTCTGTCTGCACTTGCAGTGTGTTTTTCAATGCAAGTGTACACCAACTACTTGTAGAAACAGTGAGGAGGCCAAACACACAATCATCACCATAATGCGCTCAACTGTCCAAACATTGCCAGGAATGTTTTTCTTATACATTTTCTTTCTTTGACCACAAATTTAATTTGTCTGAAACCTGCTTAACATGGCCGCTTGAATGGGTTGCTTTTGTGAGCAGTTGTTGCTATACAATTCAATTTAGTGTTGTATTAAATGGGAACATTTCGTACTTAATGATTTTGTTGATATGTTACGATTTTTAAACCATACAATAGGTGCACAATATATATCTGTACCATATCAGTTATCAGTTTTTATTCTATATCATTTTATATCATTTTCACGCTTACTTGTTAAATGAATTTGGTAAATATTAAAATAAATGTAGAAAAAAATCTTTATAATGGCGTAATAATGGTGAGAGTTGTTGAAATTTAATTTATTTAGATAAAATAGTTGTTATATTGGGCATTTGTAGGTTATTAGCCATAACATGAATATTTATTTATTTATGCTAATATTTAGTCACTGATTTGTATTCTTTAAATGTCTTTTTTTAATGTTACTTGAAAGTTCTCAGTAGTATTCTCGAAAGTTTTGCGTGCTTGAGCACAAACCTTTCCTGAGCAGGATTAATGCCTTTAATGCCTTCTCTTACCTTACAGTAAGTGCACTGTAGCAATTAAAAAAAAGTGCTTAAAAAAACTATTATGAAATCTTCAAACCCTACATGCAGTGGAATATATTGTTCATGCAGAGATACAATATATTGTTTTTAGGAAATACATTTTAAGAATTCAGTGTATGACTNAAAAAAAGTGCTTAAAAAAACTATTATGAAATCTTCAAACCCTACATGCAGTGGAATATATTGTTCATGCAGAGATACAATATATTGTTTTTAGGAAATACATTTTAAGAATTCAGTGTATGACTCGACCCAGAATCTGATACTGTACATGGCCCAAATGGTTCATGTTTGTCTGCATATAATGTTATTAGCTGCGTCTGTGCAAATGACAGTGACACAGTTTCATAACCATAGCTTTCCTACATGAGCATATATGTTTTGAAAGTTCTCAAATGTACCAGTTACTTAAGTAAGGGCTGAACAATGTATCTTGGGTTAAAAACTCGCATATGTCTCTGGTTAGGCATGAGCTGTGAATTGTGACAGGTCATTGGTTCAATGCAATGTACTGTGAGCCTTAGGCAACGCTCATTATAGTAGAAGACATAATTATTATCATTACTGTGGCTGTTTTTTTCCACACGCCGTTTTCCTTCAGGCAGGTTGATGATTAAGTGTTTGTAGGCCTGCCAAGGGGAAGTGATGTCACCTTATTTGGCATGTAAGACAACAGATCAGGTTACATTACTTTTCTCATGAATACAGTTTTCATCTTGCAGTGGTTTGACAGGATTTATAACCGGAATTATTTAACCATCATTAGTGTTTGTTTTTTTCAGTGTCTCTTTTTTTTCACACTTCATCTTCTTTACTTTAAAATTCTTCACTACTTTTCTAACTAGTTTAGAAAATATCAGGACTGTAACTTTTTGCGTTCTACAGTCTTGAAGTGTGCTTGATTTTTGAAGGACTAAAAGTACTACAGGAGATCAGAGTATGAAACCGGGGTGGAGTGCGAGAAAAATTGATTTCTTTCACAGAATGATGATGATGGCTGTCTGCAGATCTTGAGCAGTAACTAAATATTTGTTGAAGATGGATGAGCCAAGTGAGCTCTGGCGGGTGGGGATAAAGGTCTGGTCTGGTATCGGCTCCTGTCCCCCCTACATCTCTTTAGTCTTATTAAACATGTCTCCAACAGACTGTTCCTCGGCCCGTTTCCTTGACATATTTCTCCTCTCTGCTGGAAATCTGACTTGATTTACAGAACTCCAAATGAACCCTATTCACACTCCCCCAAGTTCAGATGATTTTCAGAGCACGTTTAGCTGTATAAATCTTCCAAACGCCTTTACCAAGACATTGCAAAGATAGACTTTTTGACTTTTCTGAAATTTACCGCTATCTTCATATTCTTCTGAAAATGTCCATTGCAGAAATAGCCTAGCTTCCGTGGTAGAAAATGTGAAAATTTCGCTAATGATCATCTTGAATATTCCTCATTATGACTGGCTAATGCATGCCTACATTCAGCCCCACGTATCAATAAAAATGCAATTGTGCAATTTCCTTAGTTTTATCAGCCAGACTAAAGATTGTATCCTCTTTCCTCTTTCTGCTTCATCCTGTGTCAGCCTATAAAAACAAATGCCTTCTGACCACATCCACAGGACCTACTGCCCATCCAGATGCATGTCATGAATAACGAGTGCTCATTGGAGGTGTTGTTTGATTTATGGAAATTCAGAGCGCCCAACATTTGGGAAGTGTCCATCTGGTGGTCCAAAATATTATTATTATTTTTCTTCCAAGAGAACATCCTTACCAGAATTCTCTTTATCTAAAGCAAAATGTACAACATTTGTAAAAGCATCTTTTTTCACCTGTGGTGCCTAATGCAACTAAAATGTTCCGTCATATACAGTATATTTGATCAAAATATTACTAATTTACAAATATGCCTGCTGCATATATATCTTTTTCCAGCCGTCTTTACAATTGTATCACAACATCCTGTAATATTTGATAACAAGTACTATTATACTTGAAGAACCTGCCTGGATGACTCATAGTATTATGTACCATGCCCTCATCTGATTCTTAAAGTAGTGGTGTTCCCAAGAATGAAAGGGCGTAGGAGTAGACAGTGGTCTAAAGAGGATATGCCTCTGAAACTACTTAAAGTTTGGACAACAGGAGGTTGTCTTATGGGCTGAGCAGGTTGGATCTTTCAGAGTCCTGGTTATCTCTCCCTGTGGATATGTCAAGGCCAGTATGCCTGATCTCCTAGGAGGTGATGACAGTACCCCTCAGTTCAAAGATGTCTTTTGGGAGTTCCTGGCAATGAAAGATTTTCAGAGCAAATTCCATTTTTAGACCAAAGCCTTTGAGAATAAGACAAATCCTTTAGGAAAACTCCTGCAGTGAATGTGCTGCATCCTTTGCTTCTTCGACTTGAAGTCTGTGTCACATATTGTAATCCACTGAATAAAAAACTTCAGTAAAAGTGAATTGTGGTTGTGATGTTTATTTTTCCACAAGTTCTGAATTACTGCTAGTTAAACATTTGACTGTTTTGTTTTTGATTGGTTGCCTGCAATGTAATGTTGTAGCCTATCAGTCCATGCAAATCTATATTAGTACTCTCATCACTGTCCAAATGTAGTAATACAACTGTACATCGTTTCCTCCGAATGTTATGAAACATATTAGCTTGCATGTAGCTCTCCTCAGTCTGGTGTATTTTCATCAGTGTCCATTTTTCAAACATAATCCATGTTGTGTTTTAATGGTGTGCTAAAGGGAAAAGGCATGAATGGCCCATTCAGTCGGTTCGTTTATGCTGTAACATTGCAGGAGAGCTAGCCAACTGTATGTAATTTTGACAGTGGGTGAGGCTGCCCCCCCTCCCCTTGGTCCCTCGATCCGTGCCAGGCTCTGATCCAGAACTAGGGGGTTGACATCATTCCCTCCAGACATCCAGGCTTGTTATTGCTGCCATTCCAGAACTCTTTGCTTGGGCTGAGCAAACAACTTGGACGACTTCACAAGGGCCCTGTCATTCAGACAGCAAAGCACCGCAATAGGGCCACACTAGCAAGCTGTTGAGTGAGGGGACTTGCGACTTTTTTAATTATACAGAATGGAGTTTGGCTGTTCAAACTAATGCATTTGATCCCCATGAGAAGCTATTAATTATAAGCACAATGAGAGCTGTAAACCTGTACATCCCAAAGGGACCTGTTGAATAGGCAAAATGGGGAAAAAGACTTTTGAAAAAGTATAAAGGTTATCCATATAACTTATACAAACATGGAGACTATAGTACAGTAAATGTTTGTTCAGGTGCGACCTACCCTGTGGCGCTTTTCACTTCAGGAGTTAGGGCCAAATTTGCTTTGAGACTCTCAAATATCTATATTAAAATAGATCTGTATTAGTTTCTTTTATTATTGGTCTCACTGTGCATGATGCTGCTACACGTTAAACAATGAAGGTAGCTTGCTTCCAGGTTGGGAAACACTGCAGCAGATCATCACACCTCTGGAACTCTTTGGAGAACCTCAAGGTCCCATTCTGAAGGGGACTCAAATATGTGTCCTCAACAAGTGCCTCAAAGCCCCTTGTGATGAAGTTTCTGTAGGAGATCTATTTTAGAACTAAAAAAAAACAACAACATAATTTGTTTTCCCATTAACCATGATTAAAGTGTAAGAGCACTTACTGTAAAGGGATAGTTCACCCAAAAATGAAAATTCTGGCATTAATTACTCACCCTTATGTCCTTCCAAACCTAGACCTTCGTTCATCTTCGGAACACAAATTAAGATATTTTCGGATGAAATCCGAGAGCTTTTTGACCCTGCGTAGACAACAATGGAACTACCATATTCAAAGCCCAGAAAGATAGCAAGGACAATGTAGTCCATCTGACATCCGACTGGTTCAACCTGAGCTTTTTGTGTGCAAGAAAATAAAAATAATGATTGCATTCAACAATTCTTCTTTTCTGTCTTATTACGTTTCGGGGCCTTGAACGTGTTAGTTCCGTTACTTTCTATGCAGGGTCAGAAAGCTCTCGTATTTCATCAAAAATATCTTAATTTGTGTTCCGAAGATGAACAAAGGTCTTACAGGTGTTCAAGTCTGACAGTCTAAAACCCCAAAATAGTGTCTTTTTCATTCTTTCTCTGGCTGTTTCAGAGTAAACTGGCCCACCAGTGGAAAGGTAGACGGATCAATTAAAAGCAGAAGGGATGACTGAAAACCAGTGTAACATGTACACATTGCTTAGTGATGCAGGAACGATGTGTCAGTGTGCGCCCCCATCTCTTCAAACTGCTCTAGCGTTGTCTGTCTCGAGCTCTGTGTACTCAGTACTCGCGGCCAAGATTAGCACAGAGCTTTATAGGGGCTGCTCGCACCTCTGGCCCCATCTCTCACATTCCTTTGTCCATGTACACACGCAGCTCGGTCTGTTAACACAAGCCAGTCTTTGAGTTCTTCTGTAGCCACATCTTGTTAAGGGAAGCCATGATGGTAACCTTTGCACCCGAAAGCTTAATGTTTCTGCCCTTGTGTTTTTTTTTTTTTTTTTTAGCTGAATGTCCCTCAGGGAACCACTACCCATGTGTTGTCTTCAGATCAGCAAAAACAACACACACCGGTACCCATTGTGCTACAGCTTGGGTGCAAGGTTGACTCTTGGTTTGGCTCAACTGATTGGTTTGTACAGCATTTGATCCTGTTTAATCCCGGCAAGCGAGACTCATTTGAACTCATGTGCCTTTCTTTGTCAGAGCCACTCTCTACACAAACTATATGAGCATTTAGTGCAAGTCAAACTGAACAGAGTGGTTTGAAAACCAACCACAATATAAGAAGGAGTGACATTTCTTGAGCCTCCCAGGTTCGGCCTCTTCTGTGGGTCGCTTCTGTCAAACAGTCACCTTGTTTATCTTATTCCATCTCAAGTCCTTTTCCTCTTTGACAGGACGTTGTGTTAAACTTCAGTGGAGAGCAGTGCCCAGGGCAGAGCCACAGAGCTTAGACTTTCTGTGAAGTGGTCAGTGGACACAGTTTAAATGCATTCAGCACTTTGTGGATATAAAGAGGTAACAAAACCGTAACCCACTAGGCTGTTTTGATTTATGCAGATGGAGCCACATTTGATATTCATTTCCGAAACCGTAGCCAGCTAAAAACCACCACAAATAGAAACGCATCTACAATATGCTGCAGTGACGCTCCATATGCGTGAGTCTGTCTTATTTTAGGAATGTTTAGCCTTTTTGTTTTATGTATCGTTTAATATTTGGCAGCTGCTTTTGCTTTAACAGATGTAAATGTCTGTAATTATTTAAAACACCTTTTGGTTATGCAGTTTCGCCTGAGGAAGAACGATCCAGAAAGTTATTGAAAACAAGCAAATCAGCTACAGAGTCAGAGTTTCCTGTGGGAGAGCCTAGAATTTAAGTCTGATTTTACTTAGTGTTGAAAATGGTATAAAGGAGGAGAAAGATGAATGGTTGATGAAAGCTAGTTATAGTAATATAGTCTTATGTAAAGCAGAAAGGTCTCGTGGGACTCAGACTGATATGAGAGCTGCATAGAGGAGGAGAAAGAAATGCACTTGGGTTTGATGGAGGGTTCTGAGAAGGCTGTGGATGAAGATTCAAAATCCCAAGTAATTCCAAATGTGTTTGTGAATAAATTGGTGAATTTGAACAAACAATTTAAGTAAACCAATCATTCTAGTTTCTTTCCATGCACACAAATTTCAGTGAAGGATATTAAGACTTGTTTTGGCTGTGAATGACACTTGAGGTCAGTTGAATTAAAGATTCAAATGTCTCATAACACACAAAAAGACACTGTCGCCACCTACTGGTGTAACAATGTGACCTGCAAAATGGCTAAGTGAAGGAATCAGTTTATGAGTCTAAAAATCTTGTTTAGTGAACAAATTCAAAAGAGTTGAGTTACTGCGATGGATCAAAATCTCCACCACTATTCCCAAATCACTTTCTCGAAACTTTGCAATTTTATGAGTAATGAACGCTGTGTTGGAAAAATATTGATTTCTGAATTTGTTTGCTGTTTATAATGCTGAGACATACAACACTTTGCACAGTAGTATAATGAGAATAATTCTATAGAGTTTACTTTAAAGATAAATGTGTGTGTTACAGTACACACATGTGGAGTGGGGTTGTCAGACTGGATCTGATTACTAGTAGGAATGGCTTGGAGGCTTTTGCGGTGAAACGCTTTCTCAATCGTGCATTCCAGTGTTGAAACAAAGCACAACTGCTCTGCTTGCTGGGACAGGCTGAGTTCTCTCATGTTTGTGTGTGTGTGTTAGATAGAGGTGAATTGAGCAAGTATGCCTGCGGGAGATGTGCTGCATTTAAGACTCTGCCGTTCTGGGCTGGGCTGTTCAGTCTAAGGCAGTTCATGGCTACCTCCAGGCACAAGAAATCTGTGCCATAGCTTTCTTCTGAATACCGTTTTGGTAAAAGAAAAAGCACAAAGGGCTACAAAAAAACTTTATGCTTGGTTAAATGAGAAAGGCTGTGGAAAGCAATCACTGACACTTGTCTCCATTAGTTCACAATGAAGACGTGAGGGATGTGATCCACCTGGTTTAAGAGAACTTTATTGTGCTTATTAAAAGTCATTCCAGGCAAGATCCCGGGTTTCTTGTTCTCTAAAATGTGCTTAAACAGTGCAAATAAAGACTTTGCCAACATACAACAGTACATAACCTGCTTTTCCAAAAGAAAGAAAAAACAAATCTGAGGTTAAATGGAGAGCAAAGTAAGACTTAGCTTAAAGTATTGCTTCTCAGATGTTTCTCCTAGGGAAAGACCACAGTAAACTCACACATGTCTCTTCTAGAGTTTTAGACTTTACTTTTTAACCGTATCTTAAACTCCAAAGTGTGCAGTCAAAAGTCTGAGATCTCATTATGAACATTTCTCATCAAATTCTCAGAAGACCAAAATATATGAGCTGTGCCGGTCACATTCTTTTTGTAAATGGACTTGTGCACTTTATTTTAGTTCTTAATCTTATTTTATTTTGCATGCAGGATTGAATTATTTTGCTTTGAAGATTTCAAGGTCTTTTCAGGCTGAGAGACATGGAGGGCACAGTGTATATCTATGAATCTGCCAACATGCCACCAGGAAATTGGATACAATTGCAAAATGCAACTCTTTAAGAACAAACAGCTGTGTGCCAGCAGTAAGCCCTGCCCTTCCAGCTTCCTCCATCAGCTACGCTGTGGTGGAAAATTCCACTCCCATCCTTATCGTTCCACACATCTGTCTTGTCCTCAGCCGCAGCTAGGCTCAGCTTAACACCTCACTTGTGTTCACAGACACTCTTAGCTCCCCTGTCACTCACCCTGGCTCCTAGTTCACACAAACCTGCAGAAGAGTCTGGGATTGTGTGCTTTTCCAACGCGTCCCTCGTCTTCTATCTCAACAAGTCAGGTGATCTGAACTACATAATTCTCATGCTGAAAAACACGTAGCATTGTGTGAATATTTCCTTACAGTGTTTGTGCCAAGAATGATTTCCTGGATAATTTCTGCAACCAGTTGGTTTTAGGGTTAGGTTTAGAGTAAGGTTAAGATAGTTCTTTCAAGAACTATTCCCTTTTGTCAAAAACTTAAGCTCCCATAATGTACTTTTGATTTTGCTAACTTTGACATCTGACTGCCTTGGACGAGAATACAAAAATCTGGAGAAAAGACCTGGTGTTGACAAAAGTGTGCTGTATAACACAAAATGACAAATTTTGCATCATCAACTTCATTTGCTGACAAATAATAATATTTGGGTCCAAGTAACGCAAAGTACACACATTGATCATTTACATACACTACCGACGTTAAAATTGAAACGAATCAATATGCCAAATGTTTTCCTACACATCAGGATGAAAAGCCATTTTTAAAAGTTTTATTTTGAATTGTGTATCATCTCCTTTGTTCTCCTCTGTGCTGTAATCGGTAAATAGATTTCAGACTTCCATAGAATATCTACCTCACCCACTATGATTTACTATGGAAAGGAAATAACACTAACCGGCAGGGTTTGTTTACTATACTTTGTATGGAAAATCTTTCAGGAATGTTAAGGAAGTGGGTGTAGCTCCGTGGAGTTTGTATTTTATAAGGTTGCAAATGAAGGGGAGTGGGGATTCAAGCTTCAGGTGGGTTTGAGCTCTGTGGGTGGGGCAGAAGTCTCTTGTAGATGAGAGGCTATGCTTCTGAAGATGCTTATCCCTGTATCAAAACCTCAATTACATGAAAGTAGGCAATAATATACCTGCTTTAATGAATGCTTTCTTACCACAGGAAAATTCCCCAGCAGGATGAACTTTCAGTGGCTTGCTATCTGATTTAGGGCTTCTGTCTCTGGTTTTTCCCCCTTTAATTCCGCACATAACTCCAACCAACAGCCTCTTTATTACGACATGCATTGGATGCATTGGATCGTAAATGCAAATTAACTGCCATAGAATCCCCAGTATTGTCCCAAGGTAGTGCTTACTTCCTCAAATCTATCATACACACTAATCTAACCCAAGATTTCAAGAGCAAAATTGATAGCCCCTGGCAATACATGGGTTTTTCATTGTTTTTCATTCATGAATGAATATATTTTTTGATAGCTGTAATATATTTAAACACAGGGCTAATAATTAAAGCGACAACTTCTACTAGACGTTTTAATATAATCATAGCTACAAGAGTACTTACAGGAAGGGTATCGGTTACAGCATTCAGATGATGTCATTGGTTGCTAACTGTTACATAAATGCCACATGCATTTCCATAAATCAGATCAACTCAACAATGTGTTTGGACTTTAATTTATTTATGATGACAAAACGCAACTGAAAAGCAGACTCACCGTTTACACAAGCAGAGCTGTGCTTTGCCTCACTGGACGTTAAAAGAAAAGCCAATGTTTACCATTATCAGATGAAGGTGTAATTGGATCTCCTTCTATTCCTACGGTGGAGCTGGAGATGGATGAGATGCAGGGAGTGGTGGACTATGGCCAAGAGGAAAAACGAGATCACAGGGCAGGGGGAGAGGGCTTTTGGGTGTCTGTAATTGGTACCTTCCCAGTATCCCCAGAGGATAAAAGTTTTCTAAAACAGAGGTGGGCCATTTCAAGCCTGTAGGGCAGCAACGGTGGCAGGGTTTTTCCATCACTGTCCTAACTAGAAGTGTTGGTATTGAAGTCATTATCTGAGGCTTGGAAAGTTATTTAGTTCCATATTACCAGGTGTAAAATCAGAGGCTAATTGAAAGTTAACTAACTCGCTAAGGGCCTCTAGGAAACATTTTAACCAGTCATCCACCCCTTGCTTATGGGCCGGGCCACACAGCACTGCCAAACTTATCCATTCTTTTCAGGCCTCTTATCAGGCCACAGACAGCCTCAGTGCCATGGGAAGTTTGACTCGCTGGGTAGTGTTTTGTGTATTGTGTTCCTAGCGCAGCCCTTTTACAATGACTTTAAAGGGTTGCCAATGCGATATGGTAAGAGACGGAGGAAGTCAGTCCAGCTGGAAGTTTGTAGAGCCACTTTCCGCTCCAGAGAAACAAGTCTTTTTTATTTTCTTTATTTAACTCAACTTTTGTTTTCTCTTTATCACCAGTGGACCCATTGATTGGTAGGCTTAAGACCTCAATGGGACCTCATATAGATTTGCTGAACTCCCTACAGGTACTGGATGAAATCCAAGGTCAGGCTGGCGTATGTTGTTCTAAGAAGGTGTACAGGTGCACCTACAGTGCTTGGTTATTAAAAGAATGCACTTTATTTGAAGAAAACCCATACGATGTCTTTGCTTAGACACTGAATAGACACATGAATACAAATACTGATGAATAAGACCTGATACATGATCTTACAAGGTACATGACAGTATATGCCATGATTTTACAGTATGAAAATCCCAACAGTTATTTACTGTAAAGATAAAAAAATAGATATTCTAAAAAAAAGTGTAGGTGGTTGCAAGGGATTTCTATGCATTGGCTAAGTTGCTCTAAGTGGTTGTTTGCACATTGCTGTGTTGTTAGGGTGTTCTGGGGTGTTTCTAGGTGGTTGCTAGTGTAGGTCGACCGATTTACCGCTGTCATTATGCAGTGTGAGAGCAGCCTCTACGGTAGAGGCAGAAATCACTGACACCTTGTGTTGTTTGTTTTGACACATGAGGTTGCGTGCTTTACAGAGCGGGAAAATTCAGCTGCGGATTAAAATGCAGAAAATAAGACAGAAAATCCAGCCGCCCCATTATTACATTATAGTTGTCCCAAATCATTGTTAATGTACATGTTCTGTGGCTCTAATAAAATAGACATTTGATTTAAATTGAGAGCTATAATATAGCTCACACTTTCTCTTTCCGTTTGCTCTGTTTCTATCTCATCTATGCCACTTTGTTCATAAACTTTTGCCCATTTGGTTATTAAATCAACTATTTAGACCGCCATTTCAAGTGGAACGTGATGCGTCCAGCGTGTGTCATACCAGTGAATGTAATTTCCCCAAGTATGACTCCTCCAACTTCCATGTTGATCCTGGAACAACATTTCAATCAACCAATCAGAATTGCAGGAATAGGTTTACAGGAATTGCCAACTTTAGACTTACAACCAGAGTTAATTATTTCTTGTTATTCAACCATCATTTCCCTTTGATTTTAGGGATAAATTATGGGTAAGGTTAGGTTTAGGGGTAGGGACAGGGTTAGGTCTATATTTTTGGACAATAATGTTGATCTAGGATCAACAAAAGATGTCCAGGAACATGTCTTACTTGGCAAAATCACGGTGACCGTGTGATACCTGTGTGTTGTAGACGCAGCACTGTGCTTTTGCCTAGTGTGTGACTGCCATATTTTTTTTAATTTCAACATTTACTATTATAATACATTTTTAAATTTGAAAGTTTTCTTTCAGTATCAATTTTAAAACTGTCTCGGTTACATATGTAACCCTTGTTACCTGAAGGAGAGAATGAAGATGATATGTCAGCAGTGACTGACGAACTGGGATCTCGCTAGAGAGTCTAATCATCTTTGAGTGTTAACAAAACAAGCCAAAAAGTGTTGGCGTGCAAGCTTTGCATCGCGCACCCTAGTGTGCCTCAGCCGTACAGCAGTGGTACAAGTACACGAGAGGACACAGGCTCTACACTGAGATTATAGAATCTCGCAAAAATTTTAGGTGTCACCTAGCTGGCAGCTCTACAGATGCCTGCTATCGAGGCAACTATTGCCTCCACTATCCAGTGGGCAAGTCTTTGCTTGGAGACAGCGTTTTCATTCTGCTGTCCTCCAAAGCAGATAAAGAGCTAGTCTGAGGTCCTGAATCTCTGCGTGCGGTCCACGTAAATGCACAAAAAGCGAACGGGACAGAGCAGAGCAATGGCTGGGTGTGCCTCCTCCTGGGGCAGTGCTTACAAGTTCACCACCTGAGCCCTGAAAGGCATGATGGGAACTTTGGGCACATCTCAGGACAACGTGAGAATCGGCCGGTCCGAATTTCAGGCACATATCGTTGACCGAAAATGCCTGTAGGTCCCCCATCCACTTGACCGAAGCCGGTGCAGTGAGGAGCACTGGCAAAAGAAACTTAAGCTCTACTGACTGTAGGGGTTTGAAGGGCTCCTCCTTCAAGGCCGTCAGGACAGAGGGGAGATCCCAAAAGGGTATCAGGTTGGGGTGTGGAGGATTCAGCCTCCTCGCGCCCCTAAGGAACCTGATGACCAGGTCATGCTTCCCCATGGACTTGTCATTCACTGCATTGTGATGAGCGGCAATAGCGGCGACATACACTTTGAGGCCTTCCCTCCAACCCTTCTTGCAGAAAGGAGAGCACGACCATGATCGATCATTTACAGGGGTCTTCCCGCTGGAAAGTACACCAATTGATGAAAAGGTTTCACTTCAGCACGTCAGCGTGTCTTCTAGAGGGCGCTTTAGCAGAAATTATGGTGTCTACTACAGCTGGAGGTAGACCATCTAGAACCTCCGTGTCCCGCCCAGAGACCACACATGGAGATTCCACAGGTCTGGGCATGGGTGCCAAAGAGTGACCCCTCTCTGAGAGATGAGATACTTCCTCAGAGGAAAACGTCAAGGAGGGGCTCTCGCGAGGAGAAATTGGTCCAGTATGGCGCTACTAAGAGAACTTGCTCCTTGCCTGTGTCTGTGTGAGAAGGCTCACTGGAGGAAATGCATACTTGCGTAGGCCCCGAGGCCAGCTGTGTGCCAGTGCATCCATGCCAAGGGTCTCCCTTTGGTCAGGGAGTAGAACAGCTGGCAGTTGGATGTGTCCGGAGAGGCAAACAGGTCTACCTGAGCATCCCCAAAGCATCTCCAAATCAGCTGGACTATCTCAGGGTGGAGTTTCCATTCTCCCAGAAGGGAGCGCCGATGTGAGAGCTCGTCAGCTACTCGATTGAGCTCAAAGCGACCTCAGATGCTTTTGACTCCAAAGGAGGAGATGTCAGGCGAGTTGACATGCAATGGGAGTGTAAGCCGCCTTAGTGGTTGATGTACGCAACGGTTGAAGTGTTGTCCATCCAGACCAGTACGTGCTTGTCGTGTAGCAGCGATTTGAAGTGGCGCAGAGCAAGCCATACTGCTAGCAACTCCAGGCAACTAACATGTCAGTGCAGTCGAGGCCTTGTCCAAGCACCCGATGCTGCATGCCTGTTGCACATGGCCCCCCAGCCCACGGCAGAGGCATCTGTTGAGACAACAACATGCCTGGACACTTACACTAAGGGAATTCCTGCTGGAAGAGGTCCGGGCAAGGTCCGACCATGGGTTGAAAGTATGGTGGCAAGATGGGGTAACTGAGACCCCGTGAGTGCCACGTTGCGGTCATGAAGCCAATGCTGAAGTGGTCTCACTTGAAGCAATCCGAGCTGCATGACCGCAGCAGCCTCTGAAACTATTTCTGTGGGACCACCCTCCTGCGCTGAAATGACTCCAGCAGTTCAGTATCAACTGGGCACACTCTGCTGAGAGGCTGTTAGGTTGACCGAGTGCAACTCCATACTGAGAAAAGAGATCCTCCGCACAGGGGAGAGTTTGCTCTTTTCCCAGTTGACCCGAACCCCCAACCGGCTGAGGTGGCGCGCCCTTCTGGGAGAATGACAAGTACCATGTCCCTGTGTTCGGACAGCCCGAAGGGGAGGACCTTGTACTGATATGCTTGCCCCTCGAACGGACATGAGATCTCAGTTCAGACTGTGCAGGTCCAAGATTGGTTGTAACCCACCGCCTTTTTTGGATACAATGAAGTAAGGGCTGTAAAACCCTGTCTTCATATCGGCTGGAGGGACCGGCTCTGTCGCATCCTTCCCCAGTAGGACTGCGATTTCCACTTGCAAGACGGGAGCATCTTTGTTCAGTTCAGCACAGCCAAGTCTGAGGGGTTTCGTGAGCCAGTGAGACGGTCTGGGGAGTTCTAGACAGGCCAGAACTACCCTCGTGCAGCTGCTTCAGCGCCTTAGCCTGATAGACTTGCAGGAGGACTATGGTGTGCAGGGTAGAGGTGGTCTGTCTATCAGCTCTGTAAGCCTTGGCTGTTAGTGCGGACGGGAACTTACAAGCCCTGGACGGGAGGCGTGGATTACCCTGCCAGGCAACAACGCTTTGCAGGCAAAGCTGCACCACTATAGTTTGTTCGACTGGGGGTATCTCCACATACCCCTTAGCTGCCCCGCCGTCGAAGGTAGTGAAGACAGAAGAAACACTAGCTCTGTTTTGGGCAGAAAAAGGTGCCCTCCAAGATCTAGTAACCTCTTCATGCACTTCTGGGAAGAACTGGAGGTAGCTGCCGGGGATTGGGGTTTCCACTGCAACCCAATGCTCTCGGCGACCCAGGAAAGCATAGCAGTCAGGTCTGGATCTGACTCGGGCACAGTAGCCTTATCACGGAACACCACGGGGTGTGATGTGCTGGAGGAGTGAGGGGCCTACGGAGGTGCACTCGGCAGGCAAGCCCTCAAAGTGATCCTCAGATCGCCCTGACCATACGCCGAAGTAGTCTTCAACTGCTATGAGAAGGAGTCTTTCTCTTCTCTTTTCATGAAGAGGAACCTCGATCGCAACATCACAATGGTCATGTTCCCGCATTGAGAACATGAATCATCCACGAGCGCTGCCTCAGCGTGCTCAAAGCCCAGGCATGAGATGCAGCGATTGTGACTGTCAGACAGAGCCAGGAAGTGACCACATCCAGAAACACATGGGTGGAAGACCATCTTCAAAAAGACGCCGCATCACTCATGGAGCTCTTTTAGATTTTGCTCTTTTAGAGAAAAAGTGCTGAAGCACCCAGGGGAGGTTACAGAGTGACTGCAGTTTGATCAGCTGCAGCACGCCATCCAAATAATGAAGCAGCAGCACTGGACCAGCAACCCCTGCTGCAGCGCCATAACACCAACACTATCGTATCAGTAAAATCCACTGTCGGTCAAAACTTTCTGTGTTTTCACTGTTATATGGGGCCGTATAATTATTACACCATTGCACATCTTATGAAAGAGTAGCAAATGTCTGGATCAAAACACAGTGAAAAAAAAGAGGAAACGTAAGTAGATGCATATGCACAATAATGCAATCATTAAACAGCATAAAAAGCAAAATTACCTAAAATCATTGAATGAAATGTCATTCCAGCAAGTAGTTTAGGACTGTGCAAGCTTTGGGGGTGTTGATGGAAGCGATCAATTCCATCTATGTTTTGATCATAGTTTTGAATCCAATCCGGACATAGTCTTTGAATGTGGGTAAGTTTCATTTAAAAAAGCAACATTTAAAAAAAAAAAGAGTCTGATAAAGTTGCATTTTTGTTCAAAATGTTGCTTTTTTATTGAAACTTACCCACATTCATGTGTTGATTAAAAAATGTATGGAGTTAGAATAAAATGTTAAATGTATACTGTTAAATAAATGTACATTTGTACAATAGAACAATGAACAGTTCTCTGAAAGGTAAAAGGTTCCAGGCCGTTAACTCATGTTAAAAAAAACAAGTATTTTGCCACCTCTATGAACAATGCTATGTCACTTTTCACAAAGACTGATAAACGAGTAAGACAGGTTTGCTATTTACTTCTTGTCAACAACAACCATGTTGACAGAACTCCCAGCAATCCTTTCCACGCTTTTCACTCATTGACTCTCTAAGCATGTCACTTTAGCTGAAGAATCAATAGATTCAGAGTTTGTATGCACAGCATGACAGTCCGAAAAAGACTATATTACAGGAAGAGAGGGCCGGCAGACTGTTCTGTCTAGCCTTGAGTTATAAGGTGAGAATTCCCTGTCTCCCCTGTGATTGATGGAGTCCGAGTCACGATCTCCAGAGGGTCTACAAGGGTTTGGGGCCCCCTACTCCATTAGAGGCCACTGTTTTACAGTTCAGACAAAAGGGGAGGGATGAGGGAATGGAATACATGCAGTCTCCATACAGACTCACTCACAAAGCACTAAAAACTTAATTTGTGTGCTTGTCAATCTTTGGAGCATAAGAATGCAGAATATAAATTTAAATGATTTCATTATCAGGGGCCAGGGCTATTAAAATGGAAATGTGCACATCAGTACGTTTGCAGGTGCATATGCATTCCAAAAGCAAAAGTAGTTCTGTCTGCTAATTGCTGTAAACATACTATTTTTATTATTGTGCTTTATTGCCTGGCCTTCACTACAAATATATATATATATATATATATATATATATATATATATATATATATATATATTTATACAGCAGTGAAATTATACCATTAAAATGTCTGTTCAGTTTAAATGATCAAATCTGAAGTGCATAATAAATGTGAATATTGGAAGTGAGATATCCCAGGGGGGTTGATAGGGTCTGCTTGATGGTTGCTAAGGGGTTGTTTTTAGAAGTTCTTAGGAAGTTGCTAGATTGTTGCTTTGTGGCTGCTAGGCTTGACATGGAGGATTTGTAGGGCATTATTGGAATGTTATGTAGTTAATCATACAGTGTAGTCAATGCAGTATTATATTTTTACTTTAATGAGGGAAAGAACTACAATTCCACGAACCATTATGAATGACGTATATCAAATTGAAAATGGAGGAATATAAAACTATCTATTTGAAGTTGTTCAGTGTATTTATAGAAACAATATCTATATTTTAAGTTTATTCCAAAATATACATATTTAAAAATGTAAGTGTTTTGAGAGAGCTTGCGGAGACTGGGCTCAGTTACATAATTTGCTGTGCTTCATGGGAGTGGGAGGAGCTCAGTACTAATTTGGCACGCTGCAACTCTCTGATTGGTGGAATTTTCTGTATAGCTTCATGGTTAATGTAGTTTTTCATATTTGGGATATTATAGACTTCCTTGCTCTACTGAGTCGTTCCCTTCCAACCTTCTTGCAGAGCATGTACTTCTGTAATGCAAACCGTCAGCCAAGTGTGCCGTAAAAGGTCATCCGTGGTGCAGAGGCCCTTGCTATTTTACCGAGGCCAGAGCAGCTGATGTCAGGCTCCTATAATTGATGTCACGTCCCCAAGATCAGCGGGAGGTGAGGCCCTCAGGGTGTGGTGGAGGTATTCAATTGCCCTTGTGTTTTTGGGACACGTTTGCTGTGTAAAGGTAATGGAGGGTTCAAGTATTTGTGCTTGTTGAAATTCATACGGGATAGCTGTTCAAGGTATGGTCGTGCGAGTGGTTAAACAGAGCGGAGTGAACAACTGATGAGGCTTACAGGCCTGGCTGGAGCAGCAAGATGACATCAGAGAACAAACTGTACAAACAACAATGCCTGTAGCCTAGGAGACGAGCTTCATTTGGACTTGGACTGCAGGTCCATCAACACTGTAAGAGTGGCGAGCCCATAAGATGGTAACACCCCCATCTATTGCTCTCCTTCACTGCTCTCCCTCCCCTTCACATCATCAGTCTGGCTTGGAAAAAAACCAAGGTCTTCATAATTGCTTTGGACAAATTAGGTACTTTTGGACGTCTTTTCTTAGCCAGTAAGTTCTAGCGCACATCTGTGCATAAGCTGCGAGGCCAAGATATCGAATGACGAATTGCTCATTGTAATTGCTATTTCCGATTAGCAGGTTATTGGCTGCGTGTGCGCATCCAAGAAAGAGCATCATGAGAATGTTTCGAATGTAATATTGGAGATGTTTATGTTGGCCTATCTGATGGTTAGGAAAGAGCGCGTGGGTGTGCCTACATGTTCCTGGTTATTGATCATGGAGGAAAGCATGTGACTGGCCTAGTTACTGTAGCCTCATGGAAAGAATCAGTTTCGAACTCTCCATAGACAAACACACAGTTCTCTTCACCGTGACATTCTGCATTATGTAATTACAATCCTTCGGGTTTTTTTTTTTTTTTTCTGTGGATGTTGCAAATTCAGTTACCATGGCTGTGGTCCAGGGCATCTGGTATCCATTAGTGTAATAACAGCCAGATAAAGAGGATGACAAATGAACAGGGATGCCTGAGTGGAACCTTGGCAGCCCCCGGAGGGATCCGGCCCTGTTCCACACGGCTCCGTCTCTGACCCGCGAATGAGATCCTGCACGAGCGATGGTCCAAGTAACAGCTTAGCGATTGAAAAAGACCCAGGCCTACATGAGATCACAAAGACTTGCCTTAGATATCATTTTGTCATTTTAGACTTAGTGGTTTCCCCAGACACTTGTCAGTGAAAAAGGGCATCTTTTTCATATCCTCCCTAACCGAACAAATTACGCCGCTAGTTGTCGTATGAGCCGAATGAAGGCATGTGCAAACAGTTACTGTAAACGTAGTGTTCTTTTCCACTGTGGGGTATTTGCTAAAGCCAGGAGAGGATGTTCAGGGTATAACTTAGTGGTCCTACTTCAAAAGAAGCAAGGGAAAATTTGGACGAGACAGGGGAAGAATTAAATGAAAAAAAATATGACAGATGCAAACGCTCTCTCTCTCTCTCACACATTCTGAATGTGTGCTTTTCTCAATATGTTTCTTATTCCTGGTTGGTGTTTTTGTGCCTGGGCACGTCTGATGTTCCCTCAGGGGTTTTTGGGATTAAGACAGTAACTTGCATGACATAAACCCAGTACTAACCAGCAAAACCTTGTTCATGATGCTTCCTCTTTAAAGTCAATCTATATTTTGGTTGTGTACTTTGGCATGTCCACTGACACTGCCACCCATAGTCCAGAAACAGGAGCTGATGATGACAGGATGTATGTTGAAAAGGAAAACACAGTATTTAATTTTCCTCCCTTCGTTGTAAAAAAATGTAGAGGTATATTTCCAATTCTTAAAAAAGATCTTTGGACAAACTGTACAAAGAGCATGGTTTGTGTGTTTGCATGCATAAACATTCAAATATGTGCTAACAGTGTTTTTTTAATTCCTCAAAGGACATTTTAATTGCCCAGACATTGCTTTTTCATTGCCCAAGAGATTATGGTAACACTTTAGTATAGGGAACAATTCTCACTGTTAACTATAGTTTCTTATTAGCTTGCTTGTTATTAACTTATTGGCTGCTTATTAGTACTTCGGCATAATCAAGGCAAAAGTAATAGTTAAAATATAGCGAGATTTTTTGTTTGTTTGTTTTTTGCATCAATGCAAATGAAAAGATTCCTGGCTGCAAATTGAAATAAATCTTCATATCTTGAAAATATATGTTTAAAAAAAAAATCTGCAGATAAAATAATATTAAAGAAAAAAGGCCACTTAAGCGTATGCAAAGAGAACACACTTTCATAAATAATTTGGCCAAGTACACTTTTAAAAAGTGCATTTTGTATTGATGTCCAATTTAATGATGTTTTGCTTTAAAGTAGAATGTTTAAAAGTTTTTGGCATGCTTTATTTTAATGTGTTGACTATGTACTGAAGCATATGAGAAATACTGGATTATAATTTAAACTGTAGTTTGTTATTTGATATTGCAAGGTAAATACAGTTTAAATGCATTAAATTGCAACTTCATAATTATAAATGTGTAATTATAAATATAATAATTGCAGTTAAACTTGTAATTAAGTTCCCAGAATATATTTTAAGGTATTTTTAGGGCTTTTTAAACATGTAGGGGAGAACATTGAGTTCAGTTCTTTCATACTGAATTTGCCAAGATTTTGCTGTCTTGGTAAATCTGTTGACTTATGATTATACTTTTAATCGCATTTGAGTCTAGATTATTTGTTCTTTCTTCCCTATGGGTAATTCCTACACTGTTTTCCTCGGAAACCATGCAGTCAAACTGAAAGCTAATGGATTGCACTCCAGAGGATGTTTTAGGAGTTAGTTTGGTCAGCTGATGATGTGACGGATGAACTTGTGCCTGCAAATGAGCCGTGAGAACAGATACGTATAATCGGCGAGCGAAAAGAAAAAAAGTGGAGGGAACATACCTGCATAAAAAGATGCAGGTCAGTAAGTGCATTATCTGCAGATAAAACAATGTTTGAACTCCACAATAACAGAGAGTTTTTTTGTTCGGTTTATTGCTTCATTCTTCAGTATTCGCAGTTAGAATCCCTTCCATGTCTGTCTGTTTAGATTGATGTGTCTTTTGTTCCACAGTTGACATGAAAATGTGGTCCCATCACATCAACTGTTTGTATTACGTTACACATTTCAACATGAAATCTGGATTGTAATTCTTGGCGTGCAGATGTTGTGTTCGTTTCATTGTTCATGTGTGCTGTATATACATCCTCAGGAAATCTTTCAGTGGATGCAGTAATAGATTTCAGCTGGAATAAAATGTTTCAGCTGTGTTTGAAATGTTATAATGTGTTGTTTATAAAAGAGCCAAAGAGGGCATTGAGAAGAATTATTATGTGATTTACAGAGAAAAGGCTTTTGATTAGATGAGTCAGGCAGCTTGGCTCATGCGGTGCCCGAATCTAAACTTGGAGACCTAAAGCATTGAACCCACACCCTCATTTATGGGAATTACAGGTTACTCCAAGGGTACGTTTATGTGTGTGTGTGTGTGTGTGTGTGCATGTTTGTGCATGTGCTTAATAATTCCTCTATTTCCTTTATATGGGTGGATTTGTGTGTTTACAGTTTGCTCAGGCTCATGTTCGTGAACACACACACTCGCACACACATCCCTTGCATATAGAGTGCATAGGCCTCTCTATGATGTTTTGATGAATCAGACACAGACGCAATGTGAGAATGTAACAACTCTAAATGCAGTCACACACACACACACACACACACACACACGCACTCTCTTCTTATGTACAGCTGGAAAACATCGAAGAGCCCCATCCACAGCGGGAAGCTAATGGGTCTCTAAAAACAATAGTTCCTATGAGAGAAGGCTTATGGAAGACATAAAACAAGAAAGTAAGAATGAGAAAGGAAGCAAAAAAGAAAGGCAATAGAAGACGTGCAAGTTAGTTGAAATGAAAATCTGCCATTGTTGACTCTCTCTCACGTCAGTCCAGACCTGTACAAGTTTCTTCTGTAAAAAACAAAAGGAGAAATTTTGCAGAATGCTGAAGATGCTCTTTTTCATTTGCTAAAAATGATTAAGAACTGTATTGTCCACAATGGGGGGGGGGGGAAAAAAACACAACACTGTCAAAATTAATTTAAAACTATTTTGTATTCTTTTAAATTTTAGCACACATTTGACAAAATATCAAGCTTTTTGCCCATTTTGGTGTTTATGCTTCAAAAAGTGCAAAACTCAGGTCGATTTTCATAAAATGTCTATCATAATGTCTCAAACCTTAAAGATATAATTCACCCAAAAACAAATATTTTCTATTAATTTACTCACCCTCAGGCCATCCAAGATATGGGTGACTATTTTTCTCTCAAGTAGAACAGTAAAGAAGATTTTTAATTGAAAATTAAAATGCAAGTCAATAGCTTCAGGCACTAGAGAGTCAAAAAATAAATAAATAAATATATACAATAAAATAAAAAAACTGGTTTCAGCTAAAAATCTTAACTGTTCTACACTGTAAAAAAATTCAGACCTCCCCAACTCAAAATTTTCTAGTGACTTTTTGCATCTACATTTTTCCATTGGCCCAGTTGAATTTCTGCACTGCCCTGCACAATTTTCTTTCGGGACAACTGTTTAAAAAATTACATTTGCAGAAATTCAAAAATTTAGATGCAATAAGTCACTAGAAAATTTTGAGTTGGGAGGTCTAACATTTTTTACAGTGTACTGAAGATCTTGGATGGCCTGGGGTTGAGCAAATTAACAGAACATTTACATTTTTTGGGTGAACTGTCCTTTCAACACATTCAAACTTAATACATATTTGATCTGGTATCTATTTAAACTGGGCTGGACATAGCCTAACAATATTGATGAATAATAATGGAGCATTGCTTATGTTCTTCTATTGAAAGTCACTTTAGGTAAAAGCATTTGCAAAAATGCATGCAAATTTATTTACCCAGTGGTGGCCTGCATTTATGGCTGTTTGCTTGAACAATGGAAGAAGTTTGATTGAACAATTTTTTGTACAATTCTCATGAAATTCAGAAATCACACATTTGACCTTTAAAGACAAATTGGTTAAAAGGTTTGTAGAATAATTTTAAACATTTTAAAATGCAGTACTTTCCCACTTCCTTCATTGTATATCCCACATGATACAAATAACTACAAATCTATATATGTTCAGAGAAACATGTTTCTGAATGGCCAGAAATAGTGTAGGAAATAATGTGACTGCGTGATTTTGCTATTTCAGAACATTATTTTTAGCACATTCCATCAGATACTCATGTTGGATTAAAAGAGGAAAATAACATTTACCAGCATGTGTTTGACATGTTTTCACAGAAACTTTCACCAACTGAACTTTCTGTAAACCTCTTATGGAAAGCCGTAAACTGTGCCTAGTTACACAACGGCTGCTGTGTTAGTGAAGTATGTCACAACACATGAGTAATGTGCTGTATGTTGCAATATAGCACACCAAGTTCTCTGTCACATGAATAAATTGCTTGACTGTCAGCACTTTTGTGGCAAAATATAGTATCCATTTGATTATCTAAAAATGGCGGGCAGCACTCATCAAAATATGGCTGCTTTTCAGTTGTGCTGAGGCAGTTTTTCTGTTAACATCATTTACGGTGGTTGTTTACCTCCATGCACTACTGTGCTTTTGCTTGAGGACTAGGCCATGAGTCACTGCCTGAGGGTCGTGCTAGACACAAACACACCCTCACCTAACCTGCCCTCATAATTAGTGTCAGATCTTATCCTTCATCTCAGTTGCTACGTCTCTTGTACCTCCCCATAGTACTCTGCATTTCTTTCTTCCCCTCTTTTTTTCAGGAGGTGACCAGTACATATTAGAGTTTTGTTTTAAATTAGCATTTTATTTAAAAGCATAAATTCATACACAAACTGTAAACATACATGCTCAATCTCTTCACTTTTTTCCCAAGAGCAGGTATACATACAGTACACATACACACACTTTCTACTTAATACATATTTAAAATACTACTTAATATAATAAATACAGTCTTTCTACTTATTATATATTTTTTTGTTGTATTGTTAGTGATACTAGAAATTTACCAGCTATTACTGAATGAACATACAGTCGATTACTTGAGAAGACACTTCACACAGAGATTTGGGAAATGAGAGTTCTGTACAGACTAGCAGTGTTGTGTAATGTTTGTTTGCGGATTACTTGCTTATTTATCCAACAACTTAAGGGAAAAACAGAGTTGTTCTCTGACTGGCAGTGAGCAGAGCATCAAATAATCCTAAAACTCATCTAGAATGTTGAACAGCAAGTACACTTAGGAAGAAAAATGCAATTTTTTAGCATATTAGCATCTATGCTAGTCATGCTTTCATGCTAAAATTGACCAAAAAGAGTTTGGTTTTGTATGTGTTTCCCTGCTGAAAAAAACAGCGTATGCTGGTGAGGTATG
>SCHK01442444.1:0-12287 GCA_004124795.1 Poropuntius huangchuchieni
TACATAATAAATATACACAGTACACACACACATTATGTACAAAAAAATGTTTATTTTGGATGCGATTAATCGTTTGACAGCACCAATAAAAAGTTGTCCGTCTGGGGGTCTGCCTCATTGACAAGTTGTACCCCTAAAAGTACAATTTTTTTAAAGTCAAAAGATATTTGCTATAGCACTACACGTGGCAGCTCACTGAGAATGGACTTTGTATAACGACATTTCTGAAAGTAGTGGTCCATGAAATCAAGCTTGCGCAGTGAGAAATGTCTGCATCCACATACTTGTGTAAAATATGTTTTAGCCTGAGTGCTGATAGAAGTACTTAGTCCTGATGATGGACTTCATGCAGGCCAGTGATTCATTGAGCTTTTTCAAATCAGCGAGGTTGCCAGCTTTTGACTTTCCGCAAACACACAAAATGCACCTCCCTCCCTCTATTGCTGTAGCCTAACTGAAATACAGCTCTGGAATACCAACATCCTCAGTGAAAAGAACCTGGAAAGGCTATTTAGTCAGAGGAGTCTAGATGTTTACACAGGAAGAACATTCAAAGAAATAAAGACCTTTGTCCCTCAGCCTCTCAGTGGTGTTGCAATTAAAAGGTGTCATTCATGCTGGTGAGAATATCCGCATGGATAGGTAGTTAGTTTGTTCGCAGTGAATGATTCAGCAACTTTGGCATAGCTCATGCTGTTGTTGAGTGATGGTTACCATGGGTGATGGGATGAACCATGCAGGAACTCCAAGGCAGTTTCATCAAGCTGTGAGCTTTCAGCTCTCTCCTTTTCATTCAGCCACAAACCTGTATAAGTCCACAGTTGTTGGAACTGTCACAAAACCGTACCTTGCAAGAAATGACTGGACACCCTTTTAACTTTTCTTATTATATGTGGAAAAAATATCTCTCTTGCATTTTCTGTTCCCTGGCCCCATAAAGGATTCTGTCGGCCTGGCCTGTTGAGGGGACGCTTTTTGGGACCAATGCAGACCCCCCCTCAGTTCCTCACTGTCAGTGCCTGTGCGTGGGTCAGCAGTTTTTGTCGCTGTAAGTGGTTTTAGACACCTGCTTGCTCCGTTTCTCTTGTTCACCCATCAACAGCCCTGCATCCAACCCCTCCAATACCAACCTCCCAGCTGCCCTTATCCCCCTGCATAACTTTCTGCACGGATAGCTTTGACCTTGCATCCTTTGTGGTCAACCTCTGGCATTGTGATTCATGTCATCCCGAGAGTGTGATCCATAAAGACCCCGCCGATATTTGTGCATGCTTGCACCCCTCTCTCGTCGCAACCTCAAATTGTTTCAGTTAAAGAATCCAGTTTACATGCAAGCACATTCACTCACTGGTAACCCTGAACCTTTGCTCTTGAAACCTTAGTTTTCAAACATCAGATAGAACGAGCAAAACTGTCTGGATTTTACCAAATCANATTGAACCTTTGCTCTTGAAACCTTAGTTTTCAAACGTCAGATAGAACGAGCAAAACTGTCTGGATTTTACCAAATCATGTGCTGCAAGCCTGACCAATCAGGAAAATCCTGACAGTTCATTAATATCAAGCCATATAACCTGTGCTTTGTACATTTGTACCTTTAATTACCTAAATGTTGAAATATTAGGTTTTGTCTGCATGAAACAAAACAAAAAAGTAATGCAGTAGGTGTAAATTATTTCCCTTCAGTATTGTGATCTTTTTTCACTTTGATTAATATAATTTACATTGAAAACATTTGCTTTTCCAATTGCATTTTTGCACCGTAAATCAAGTGCCCAAACTGCCATGTTCTCATTGGCACTCTTAAAATGTGAGAAAACCATTTTGTTTTTCATGTGGTTGATTGCATTATAACTCAAGAATGTTAATCAACAAACCTGTCTAATTTACACAATCTGCACTTTGCTGATAATAGGAGCTTTCTAGTTTTGCTGCATTGCACACAGTGTATTACAGTTTGGACTAGTCGTCACCCCAGTCATGCGCTGAATGAACATGTCAGTGATTTGTAACAATACTTACTGTTAAAAACTTCTAGTAAATGTACTTATATAAGAGAGAAAGGGAAAGTTTAATTTAAAGTTGATTATGAATTTGACATAATTGTATTACTTGAAAAACTGTGCTCTACTCAAGTTCAATAGAATCCTAGACAGAATATGAATAATTAGGTTTCCCGGTTATTATACTGTAGGTGCTCTTTTAATTTTTGCTATTGTATTCATCAGAAATGTCTCACATTTAATCTAGTAAAACTACTATTTATTAGTGTAGATAGGAGACTCTTATGTTTGTTTTCTTGGTGTTCATTTTAATGATCTCATTGGATTTCTTGCATAGTTATCTCAAGGTCTTGCCAAAAACAAAGGATTACTGACTTATTTATGAATCTGTCAGCATAAAATGTGAGAATTAGGGACAGAGTTGATTAATTGTGCACTTTGTGTTGGCTTAACAGTGTAAAGAAGGATTAAAGTTCTAAGATCCTCTGAACAAAGTACAGTGAACTCAATCTAGCGTGAATATCTAGCAAATGTCAAGCAAAGTTTTCTTTTGAAGAATGTGAAAATGTCATTCAGGCAATACATTTTCAGTCTTTGGACATTATACACAAGAAAAAAAAGCTTAAAGATTTCTCAGCCATTTCAACACAAACACTACAACTACATTTAAGTAAATGCTAATCATCCAAAAGTCTAAGACCAATAGTTATGTTGTCTGCAGCTGAAAAAAAAAATAATAAATGTGGCACTAGTTGGCTCTAAATTTTGTTGATACAGCACCGTACATAACCACTTTCTCAGTGATGATTTTATTGCCAAGCATAAACACATACAGCAGTGAGTCATCCCCAATACTGAAAATACCTTTATAGAGCATTTGCTAACCTCCTTTGTTGTGCTGTATTTTCCTAGTTCGGGGTATTGGAACCAGTGAAAATTTGGACGTGCTGGAAAAGATGTCAGTCAGCGTCCATGAAAACCGCAAGTCCAGGACGAGCACGGGCTCCATGAACATTTCGCTCTTCCACAAGCCGTCTCATCCAGACAGTGTGCTCACCCACCTCAATACCCTGCGCAAACAGTGCATGTTCACAGATGTGACACTATGGGCAGGCGACCGCTCCTTTCCCTGTCACAGAGCTGTGCTTGCTGCTTGCAGTCGCTACTTTGAAGCCATGTTTAGCGGTGGCCTCCGTGAGAGCCTTGACAATGAGGTTAACTTTCGAGACAGTGTTCACCCAGAAGTTCTGGAGCTGCTGTTGGACTTTGCTTACTCCTCGCGTGTCATCATCAATGAGGAGAACGCCGAGTCACTTCTGGAGGCTGGAGATATGCTGCAGTTTCATGACATCCGTGATGCAGCAGCAGAATTTTTAGAGAAGAATTTGCATGCGTCAAACTGCTTAGGGATGATGCTGCTCTCTGACGCCCATCAGTGCAAGCGCCTTTATGAGCTGTCATGGAGGATGTGCCTCATCCACTTTGAGACTCTTAGAGACACTGAAGACTTCTGCGGGCTCTCGAAAGACAAGCTTTTGGATCTCATCCTTAGCGATGAGCTGGAGGTTGAAGATGAGCAAGTTGTGTTCAATGCAGTCATGCGCTGGGTTAGGTATGACCTAGACAGCCGCAGAGACTACCTTCCTGAACTGCTGCGAGGACTACGCCTTGCACTGCTACCCTCGGAATGCCTCATTGAGGCTGTGGCGTGTGAGGAACTTGTGATGTCAGATAAAAGGAGCCGACAGATTGTCGATGAGGCCATGCAGTGCAAGAAAAAGATTCTGCAGAATGACGGCGTTGTCACCAGCCCATGCGCTAGGCCTCGCAAAGCTGGGCACACGCTGCTCATTCTTGGGGGTCAGACGTTTATGTGTGATAAGATCTACCAAGTGGATCACAAAGCAAAAGAGATCATCCCTAAATCCGATCTTCCCAGTCCCAGGAAGGAGTTCAGCGCATGTGCCATTGGCTGCAAAGTTTACGTGACAGGAGGAAGGGGGTCGGAAAATGGAGTGTCGAAGGATGTTTGGATATATGACACGGTACATGAAGAATGGTCGAAAGGTGCCCCTATGCTAATTGCACGTTTTGGACATGGCTCGGCTGAACTTGAAAACTGCCTTTATGTTGTTGGGGGTCACACTGCTATTGCAGGTGTCTTCCCAGCCTCCCCGTCAGTATCTCTTAAACAGGTTGAGCGGTATGACCCCCTAACCAACAAATGGACAATGATGGCACCACTTAGGGATGGTGTCAGCAATGCAGCAGTGGTTAGCGCCAAGCTAAAGCTCTTTGTGTTTGGTGGAACAACCATACACAGGGACAAGGCTTCAAAGGTCCAATGCTATGACCCTGTTGAGAACCGTTGGACTATAGCCGCCGAATGCCCGCAACCCTGGAGATACACCGCCGCTGCTGTCCTTGGCAGCCAGATATTCATAATGGGTGGTGATACGGAGTTCACCGCAGCGTCCGCTTACCGATTTGATTGTGAGACCAATCAATGGACGCGTGTTGGTGACATGACTTCTAAAAGAATGAGCTGCCACGCTGTGGCTTCTGGTAATAAACTCTACGTGGTCGGCGGATACTTCGGTACACAGCGGTGTAAAACCCTGGACTGCTATGATCCAACGTCGGATAGCTGGAACAGTATCACTACCGTGCCTTATTCACTGATTCCAACGGCATTTGTTAGTACCTGGAAACATCTTCCTGCCTAGATGCCTCCGATTGAAGTGTATGGATCTGATCTGGGTAAGTTTTTGGCTTTTCTCTCATTTTTGATGTACTCCAGTGAGTTTAAAGACTGTATACTGAATTTATTATTCTTTCTGAAGGTGTAAGTATCTGTATTACCTTATCTGATCCACACACACACACACAACCAAATCATTTTGTATTGTAGGTGCTTCCTTTGAAAACCGCTTAAATCATAATTCTAAGCAGAGGAGCAACTGAAGTCAGCAGGCTGTCGACATTGACACATAAACACTGATTTCTGTCAAGATAACTGCATGCCAAAATGCTAAACTCGGCTTGGCAGCCTTCTTTGAAAGCAGCTGAGTGCTCCCATCTTATTGAGGGTTTTGAGAGTGGTTGAGCAAAGAGAAAATTGGCATGTTAAACCATCTAGATGTCTAGCAGTATTATAGAATAGTGGTTGTCATTGAAGGGCAACTTCAAGAGGGTTGAAGGTTGAGGCTTAAACGTCTCATGAGTTCTTACTTGAGATCAGAGAGATGCGTCAGCACTAGTGAGCTATTGAAATATTGATTTGTAATCTACATTACAAAGCTTTTTTCTGTCAATTGGCTATTAGGTAGAGTGTGAGCACAAAGTGGCTTAATCTCTGTAATTACAGACTGCAATGAGGGACTCAATTTGGAGAGATTTAGGGAGAGGGTGCTTATTGTTGCTGGAACAGATGTCACAGTGTTTTGTTTCCCATCTAACATGCACCATATAAAGCTCTTGACATTTTGACCACTTAAAAGTTTCAACTGAAAGTTGTTTTATACTGAATATTTTCCGTGGCCAGAGGACAATGTGAACAAAAACAGTTTCACAATTGGAATGCAATTGTGAATTTGCAGAATTTGCATTTCCCAATTGTGCATTGAAGTCCCCATGCCCAGAAGCAATCAGTCTCTTTGGCTGTTGGTGCATTAGTAAAGACCTATTTCATTAGAGGAACTTTCTTGTGTGAAGGCAAAAAAGTTTGTTACTTAAAGAACCTACCACCTCTGTTTTAGAAATGGAAAATGCTTTGTCATCTGTTCTGTATTCTTGACAAAGGTCAGTGGAGCCTTCTATAAATATACAAAACAGAATTTTAGTTATTCCAAACAAAGACTAATTTCAATTAATATTTGGCAAAAATTTCAGTGCATCATTATACACTATTTTACATTATACACTATTTCATGTCTGCTTTAAGTGTTTAATAAATGATCATTATTTCACTCTCCAAAGAAACAAGAAAAGTCCCTTTATTTCATTATAAGCTCCTTGGCAGGCTATGTTACTATCAAACCAAAGCAAGAGTATATACACATGTAAACCTATCGTTTACATTGAACTGTAAAAAATTAATGCTTATTGACTATATGAAATGCATTAAGCTTTGTTATAATAACTCTACTTCTATAGGCATCCTAGACTCATCATCATTTATACTATCATAATATCTTGTCTGTCAGCACTTATGAAGACTAGGGCTAATAGGCCATTACAGACTAGCAACACATGCATAAACTGCCTTTCTCAGAAGCCAGCAAGCCTCTTGTCTGCATGAAGTCAGAGTTGAATGATAATAAGCGTGCATATCGGTTTGTGTATATTATACAGAAAAGGTAGTTGTTTCTCAAACCCAACAATGCTGAGGAACTACAATTGTGTCGATGGCCTGTAAGAATGCGTCATAACAGTCAGCTGAACATCTCTCACTTGTGTCATTTAAATTAGACTGCCTGGGGAGGGACCAGAGCCATCTCATTGCATCCCCTGGTGATTAGAAAATGATTACTTCTGTGAGTAATCATTAACACTCTTCATCAGCCAGCGACTTCGTTCACACCACAAGCGCTTCATTTCACAGTGAAGCAGGTGGCCCAGCAAAAGCTGGGTTTTATAATTAGCCCCAGGGGGCACAAAATCAGAATGTCTGGAGGACGCCCTGGCAGGCCTGCCGAAGGATGTTGGCAGCAGTGGCGTGCTCCAGAAACGCCCACAGGAAGCGCATAAACGTAGTTAACCTGGTTCCAACCAAAGGGTTAAAGCTTAGCTGGTTAGCATGGCCCCGCTAGACTCTACTGGTAGACGTTGTAAGTACACCATCTGGCTGCAAAGTATTTTTCCATTGACTAGCATTCAAAAATATTTTTGTATTCTGGCAAAATGGCATTATTTAAAAAGGGAATATTTCATATTAAAGTAGACGTTTTTCGGAGAGTATTTAAATTTTAAAATTTTTCTGTTTGCTGCTTTTGACGTCACAGCTTGGGGCCCAATTTTCAGCAAGACCCATTTTTCGCGTTGACATTCAACAGTCTTTTCTGAGATGTCATTATGCAACTGAGCACACATGTTCAAAGATAGATCTCAATTTCTTCAAGTATTATATAGTCCTCCCAAACTGTCTTATTTGTCTCTTTACACTGTTCAGCCTGGAAGCCTTCTCCACAATGATAAAGTAACGTAAGAAGTGGGTGATAAAAGCAAAGGCTGCTGTGTTTTGAACTCTTATTGAGTGAAGATATGAAGAATTAATAAAGGTGAGCAGCTCTATGGTCTCACATTTAAAGTGCCTGTTGGTTTCCATGGCGAAATTACGTGTCATTATGAGAAACAAAACAGAGAAGAATGAGCTTCATAAATCTTTTAAAGGACTGTACAGAGTTGGGATTCCACTTTCAGCTTATAAATATTTTAAAATCTGCAGCGGCCAGGGAGTAGCAGAGGAGTACCTGAATGTAATCCATTTCAGAAAGCTGTGTATCATTTTAGACAGCCGGATAATTGAATCCCAGAGTCTAAATTTGACATTATTAGTCATAATCAGACAGCCTTGCTGAAAACCATCTCGTTTCACAGTATAGTTATACATTTTTTAGAGACATAGCTTAAAGACCTTAAAAAAAAAAAGAAAATAAAGGAAAGCTTTCAGAGATTGACGGTAAAACATAGGCTCCCCCAATTTTTTTTTTCTCCATTCAAACCACACATTGTCAAACATTTGATAAAACATTATTTATATACATCTTTTTTTAAATAGTATAGTTTATAAACAGTATTTTCCATGTCAGATTAAAGGAATAGTTCACCCCCCCCCCCAAAATTTTATTTTTATTTTTATTGATAATGCTTTTCAGTGGGGTTGCCTTTTAGAAATTGTGTTAAAATGCATAAAAGTCTGTTTACCTGTGCTTTGATTTCAGATTCAAGCAATGACCTCTAAATATGCAAATGCTTTAGTCTGACTTCTCATAGATTGGACTGTTACGATTTCAGTTGGACTAAAGTGTCTACATTTTGTATGTATTGTGAGATGTATACTAGGGCAGACAAAATCCGCTGTAACTGTATATGTGAACATAATTAGTAAGGTTTCAGGCCATTTCCTCTGAGTTACCATCCAACCCCCAGCACTTCACTTAAACAAAGGCCTTTCTCTGCACAACACCTTCACATTGGACTTCTCAAACCACTTCTCTTTGGGAATCTCCCTTAGCCCTGTTTGATGGAATCAGCTAGCATTTGCGTATGTAATTTCAGAAGGAAAGTGCTAGCGCAGTTTCGTGTTTTCCTTAGAGTGACCACTGGATAAACAGTCAGAAATTGCCCAAACAACACCAAAGTATTGTTTCCAAAGTATGCACTGGTAATGCTTTTTAAAGGTACCATCAAGCCTGGTGACTTTCCAGAGCTTTATTTACAAATAGAAGCTTCAGGTAAATATAATGGGGAATATCCAGGCATTGACCTGTAATGACATCCCTTTTGAATTTTTGCTTTGGCGCATGCCATATGTCCTCAATAAGACTTAGTTACTGCTTTTTCTGCCAACAGTGCAGTTTCATTGGACAGCATTGTGTTCAACTAATCCAGGTAATTTGCCAGTTGGAACAGTCCTGACCCTTTGCCAAACACCACAACCTCCCGGTCCCAAACCCGTAAAGGAGGGGCCTTTAGAAAAACTAAACCAGCTAATTGTTTTGCTGTTGCAGAGCCCATAAATCGGATTGGGCTGTTTTAATCTGAGCTCTCTTTGTGGCATGCATGTTACTAAAGCAGGAAACATGATGTTTTGGCAGTGTCCACAGTTCTCCCAACTAGTGGAAACAGGCTGATACAGGTAGCAAAAGCCTGGATTTCCCATGCGCCTCATCCTCTCTGACCCGCCAAGCATTGACACAGTTGGGTAAAGGCTGGATAAGCTTTGCCTGGTCGATGTGCTCTGTTTAAACTAGCTGTGGATTTGCACATTCAAGTGCACACAGTTATGGCAGCGGCGCTCTGTTTCCTGGAATGGCACCGCTCACTGTAATCAGTCCTTAAATTTATCCTTTAGCATCACCGCATTAGTAATGCCGTGTCTACTTTAACCCCTCCATCAAGTCTGGTTTTGATAAGCATAATCCTATAGTGTTAGCAACATGTTTAAGAGATCTACACAGAAGTGTGTTATTGACGTTGACTATGTGCCAGTTCTGAGGAAATGTTGAACCATTTAACTGTAAAGGTCTTGTCCAAACGTTAGCGTTTCCCGAGCAAACACATACTACATTTGCGTTTCAGTTGGACTGAAGTAATAATTTCTCTTTTTTAAAAAGTCAAGTTAATGCTTTAATCCAAAAGAAATCGTCTGGACTAACAAACCTAGATAATGCGATTGTGGCTTGGCTTTGCCAAGCATTTATACACATTAATCAGACTAAAATTGGCTCGGGTCTTGATGCTTGTTCTATTTACTTAATTAAAAAAGCGACACGGTCATTGAACATCTTGTCACAGTGACTTAATTTCATTTTTAATCAATCCATGCACTTAAATTTGTTGAATAAAAGTTAACTTTTGTGTTGGGCCTATATGAATTATTTTTGCTGGCAACAAACTGCATTGCTCTAGTACTGGATTGGGAGAGTAAACGTTGAAAAGAGCTGTTATTTTATGCATTTTTCTTAGATTTCTTATTTACAGATTTGTGTACATTTATATATAAATAAAATCCATTTTAATATTAAAGTTACATATAGGATGGTAATTTGGCAATTCCCATTTGATCTGTAGGTTTGTTCAGCAAATAGACTTGTTCTAGTCTCTTTTTTTTTCAGAGAGAGAGAGAGGAAATGGAGTAAACTGTATTCCAACTGGGTTGTTAATTAGATTTTTTTTTTTTTTTTTTTTTTAATCAAGAATTGTTTAGACTTTTAATGTATCTTAATGTATAATATTTCTCAAAACTTTCTCAGAACTCTCAATTATTCACTCCATTCAGTGGTTTACATTGAGCTTTTCACCTAAGCCAACACATCATAAGCACATAATTTCTATGAAATTCAGTTTTATCCTCTGTATCTGAAAAATATTTTAAAACCAATGTCATCTCTGCGTTCCCTTCAAGTTGCAGCTATTCTGCCAGATCAGAATCTCACACTTAATGAATCATAAAGCAGATGGACGCATTTAAGGTGAAACCCACGGCTGGGATCTGCAAAATATTTACTTCGTTTTTGGTTTATAAAAAGCCGCAGTCAGTTTTGATGGATACATCAATGGCCTTGTCGATGCAAACGCTGAAATGATTTCATTTTTTGTGGCTTAACACACTTGCGCCCTTTAAGGGGGAGGCATTAGCATTAAATTACAATGTGGTGGAGGTGATGAGAATTGAATTAGAGGCAAGCTTCACTGGTGGGATGTGAAGCTGATGTAAGCAATTGATTTTAAATCTTCTGTAAGCGTAGGGATGTTGAGCGGGCGTTAGGGGGAAGGCTCATTTTAAGTGCTTTGAGATTACAAATCCCATCCGCTCTCCACGGACACAACAACAGACGAGGTTCAAAGATGCTCGCAATAGATTTCGCTACTTCGTCCAAGTCAGTTCTGGTTTTATAATCGGTCTCATTTTCTCTGTTTGATGTTTTGAAGCATTCAGTTATAATAGCTTATGTCCATATATAAGACCCAGTTAAAAGTCATCTAAAGAATCAGTTTACTTTGGTTATGCTAAAAAGGACTACATTCTTCACACATGCATTGTTTGCAAATCAAACTACCCTTCAAGTTTCCATTCCTTAAACTTTTTGCTTGGATTGACTGAGCCCAATATGGTGATAGTAGATAGTAAGGTAGAGAGGCACCAGAAATGTGCTATTCTTTCATCCCTGACATTTCTCCCAGTCAATTTAAATGGCCTCTTACATTTGCATGAAGTTGGAGAGCATTGGCCGGGTTCAAATTACAGCGTTTGGCTTTGAGCTCTGAGAAAATCTGGTTTTATACTGTGCCGTCTCTCATTGCAGGTGCCCTGGTCTTCTAGCCACACTGAATGGACGACAGCAGGGCTGGATTGTCATTGGCTGGCCTGAAGCACCTCTGCTGGGTGGGTGTGGTGTGGCTGCGGTCGGTCACGGCCACTCTCGAAAACAAACCATCTATCCACTGCTGAGAGGAGCCACAGAGAAGAGCTGAAAAATCTCCAGAAGAGAGGCCACAAAGGCCTTCTCCCTACAGCACAACGCTAACTCATGCCATGCTTGTTCATTGCCAAATCAGAGGCACAAGGACACAATACACTCTTACGCCAATACCTACTCTTTGGTAACTATTTTGCAATCCATCGAGGTCAAGAACATTCCAGTGAACTATGATACAGTAAATGACAACTAAAGCATGATTTCACTTCGTGAAACTTTCTTCTTCTCTTTGATTGGCAGTACAGCATGTTCATATTCGTGTTGCTTCCAAAACGCCTTATGGACACTGCGTTTAAAACATCTGAAACATCTCCAGAAATGCAGAACATCCCCATGGGAAAGTGCAAGTTTACTCGAACAGGATGTTGAATGCCTGTGGTACTTCTATTTAAGTATCTGTGAAATGGATTTTAACCTGGAACTTGTATAGATTCTACAGCACAATGTATTATCAAGGACTTCCTCTCGTTTTAAGATTTCTTGAAGGTTTAAACATTTGATAAATGCATTTAATTTATGTGTTTGTGATGAAACAAAGCAGTAAAAGAAAAAATTGCACATGATGAGTACATGACGGATGATGAGGGTGTTGATGTTGGTGACCAGTTTCCTTTGTAAATGAATGCTGGATAATCTTTAAAGGAATATTATGGGTTTAATATAAGTTAAGCTCTGTCGACAGACTTTGTGGCATAACGTTGATGAATTTCAACTAGGTGCTCTTTCTGTAAAAAAACAAATGCAAAACAAATCTGGGTTCCAGTGAGGTACTTACAATGGGGCCATTTTGTAAACACTAAAATTCTCAGTATAGTCACAAGACGTAAATATGCATGTTAACATGATTTTAGTGTAAATAACTTGCAAAGCCTAGTTTAAATAAAAATACACGTTTTAACAACTAAAATTAAATGTGCTTTGATAAAATGCGCTTGCATATTTCTACTACTTCATCCATTCACCTAGTCCCCATTTTAAATACCTAACTGTAACATCCATTTTTGCCTGGTTTTAAAGGGTTAGCAAATTATTCCCATAGGACCCATAAGACCTTCGTTCATCTTCAGAACACAAATTAAGA
>SCHK01442462.1:0-11537 GCA_004124795.1 Poropuntius huangchuchieni
AATCTTGGCTTAATTTAATCCATGTTGGTGCAACCCACCCTATATTATTTAATGTTTGTTAAACATCATAAAAAATGTTCCTTAACAAACCAGTTTCTGCACGAGTAGTTAAAAATGTCTCAACTCTTTGCTTTATATAGCTTCATATATAGGCTTATATTATGGACATTAATATTTGATGTATTAATGATTGTGTACATCTTAAATTATTCATGTTACGCAGCAGTTTAAGTGTACAAACTTGCAAATTTAAAAACAAACAAACAAAACTAAAACTAACCCTAGTTTTGCAAAAAAAAAAAAAAAAAAAAAGTGTCTTACCTGCATTGCATGACTTTTATCCGCGTATCCTTTAACGAAGAGCCAGTAGGCAGTTGTGGCCAGGCTGGGTCCCGGTAGATCATCTATGGTTTTGTGGTTTCCAGTGATCGATGTTGCGCTGTGAAAATCTACATTGCCTGCTTGAGACTTCAGGGTTCGCGCTACGAATTCATAAAATGGCGCATATGTTTTGCCAACATGAGCTGCGAGACGATCTGCTTTTACAAGAGAAGACAACATGATGACTGGCGTCTGCCGAACTGAGCATCTGAAACTCTAGACGACTGCATACTAATAAGATGTTTGTGTCAAACCCTGGGCGGGATTCACAGTGTGTCAAAACCTAGTGAACTGCCTACATAGACAACATTGCCACGTTTCAAACCAGAACGCCTATGATGCTCAACAAAGCTATCTAGGTAAAGCTTTCACTGGGTCTTGAGACACAGCCCGGAAAGTTGAGCACACACCCAGAGTTTGACACAATGTAACTGTCACAGTGATGCGCAGTAGCATCAATACAAGTAGTGACGCTACTAGTTTAACTACATTTCTCAGTAGCGTGGTGGTTTTGATCAAGTAGCGCGGTAGTGTCAACAAAAACTAACGTTACATTATCCAAAGCATTCTGAAGCTTAAGCTCAAATCGAAAATATAACAGCCGGAGGCAGGAACACTGATCCTGGATCAGTAAAAGTGACGCCACAGCCACTAATCCTCGTAACGCCATTGGCTCCTCAAACTGTCAGTCAAACCTTATTATTCCTCCCGCCTCTCGTGAATGTGCGGCGAGCAGTTTGGAGCATCTCAGCTTGTTTTCAGTCTGAAGGTAAATAAAATAACTGTTGAGTGAATAAGTACAGCGTTTTCTTTACTCAAGAAACACTATATTTTTAAAGGCTAATGTTTTTTTTTTTGTATTTGAGGAGCGGAGAAAAGTGTCTTAGAATTTGTTGTGAAGTCACAGCTTGTGCGAAGCGCTGAATATTTTAAAATATGATACTTTGGCCAAATAACAGAAAAAAACTGAGCGCCCATATAGGGAGAGAATCTGTATAACCCGCAAGTTCATGAAAATGTAAATGCCTGTACTGCCTTTGATGTGGTGTTAATGACGGGAAAAAGCATTCGCAGGTCAAAAGCTTGGTGTTGGAACTTGATTTTGGTGAAATGTTAATAATACGACACATGCAACGATGCAAATAAACGTAGCCCAAGTTATTTGTAGGCTTATACTTCTATGTGGTAACACTATACAATAAGATTTCATAGCTAATGTATTAACTAACATGAGCATACTATGAACAATCCATTTATTACAGTAGATCTAGGCTATTTATTCATCTTTGTTAATGTTAGTTCATGAAAATACAGTTGTTTATTGGTAGTTCATGTTAGGTCACAGTGCATTAACTAATGTTAACAAACAACTTTTGATGGGCAGTGATTGAAAAGGCTCTGTCACCCTTAGTTTTCAAACGGGAACGAGGGACAGATAAAAGAGACCTGTCAGTGGATCTTAAAAGTATGGTAGATAACAAAGGGATAAGAAGATCTTTAAGATAAGATGGAGCTTGANNNNTACCTGTCAGTGGATCTTAAAAGTCTGGTAGATGACAAAGGGATAAGAAGATCTTTAAGATAAGATGGAGCTTGATTGTTAAGAGCTTTAAAGACAAACAACAGAATCTTAAACTGAACTCTAAAATGGACCGGAAGCCAGTGAAGTGAAGGTAAAATTGGAGTAACATATTTCTTTGCCCTAGTCAGCAGCCTTCCAGCTGCATTTTGTACCAACTGGAGGTGTGAAAGCGATGAATGAGGAAGACCTGAGTACAGTGAATTACAGTAATCTAAACGTGAGGTAATAAAAGCATGAATAACCTTCTCCAAATTGATAAAAATTGACTCGCAACTGATTACATTCCAGCAATGCTTGAATGGAATCACCAGCTTTTAGCGGGAGGTACAACTGTGTATCATCAGCATATAAATGAAAAGAAACATGCTTCCTGATAATATCCCCCAGAGGGCGCACATATAAGTTAAAAAGAAGCGGACCCAGAATAGAGCCCTGAGGTACTCCACTAATAATTGGGGCAGATGATGAGGAAAACTTGCCTAGTTCTACAGAAAAAGACCTGTCTTTGAGATATGAGTTGAATTATCGTACCTGCTACCGATCAGATGTTCTAAACGCCAAATAAGAAAAAAAAAATCTTTAAGCAAAGCAGACTCTGTACTGTGATAAGCAGTGAAACCAGATTGAAAAGGTTCTAATAATTAGCTGTATTTAAGAATGTGATCAACTGTAATTGCATAACCTTTTCTGAAAGCTTTGACAAAATTGATAACTTTGAGACAGGCCGAAAATTGTTAAAACAACTTTCAACCAAACCTTGCTTCTTAAGCAAAGGCTAAACAACCGCATGTTTAAAGCAATTTGGAACCACACCAGTGTACAAAGGTGAGTTAATCAACACTTGGACACTGGAGCCAATTACTGGAAAGGTATAACAAGGAAATAAGCAATTTGAAAGATAATTTCACAGATTGCACTCTCAGAGTGTAAAAATACTAATACATAAAAATACATGACAATAAGATGCACTATATTTCAAGCAATCAGTATAGCACCATGAAATGTGAAATAAATATCTTTTATTATTTATTTTCATCATCATTAGCAACACTTTACAAAGTGCCAGCCGTCATAGACAATCTCATGATGTCATCCTGCAAATAGGCCGATCAGTCCTGCCATCAGCAGACCACAGAGCCCCTGTGGGCCTTTATGATGCCAATCATGCTTAGAATTTTGAGTTAAAAAAACAGAGAAAATAAAAATATATATATAAAAAAAATATGCGTACCACTGATATACAGATTTGATATAAACAGGCTTATTGGTCACAAACCAAATTGAATTATAAACATGGCTTTTCTCATACAATAGACAAAGAGGACAAACAACAGATACAAGTTCTGTACCAGATAAGTGTACTGTCTAAAAAAACATACATTTCTAAACTTCTTTTGTTTGTCTTTTTTTTTTTTTTCTTTTTTTTTTTTACTTTTCTGTCATCAGTTGTACAAGGCGCAAGGCATTGAGTGCGCTGGCAATAATCTCACTCAACCGGCACACAGAAAAGAAGTCTCTTTGAAACACAGACAGTCAAACACACTCAGACGTTATAACACTCAAACAAACAAATACAAAGTGCATTCATGACCCTGGAGTGGCAGCAGTGGCGTGTTTTACTGACGGATCCAGCCTGTTTGAGTTGATGCAAAACTTCCTGTAATTACTTTCATAAATAAACAATGCATTCTGCAGCTATGAAACTCTATTGTAAAACTGGAGAGATATTTCGAAGAAAAAAAAAATCCAACAGTTTATATACAGGCAAATAGTTGAATGATGCCACCTAGTGGTGAAAAAAATCTGACATTACATTCCAGTGGGAAGATTCTCAATTTGCTTTACAACAAACTCCGGCCAGGATACCAGTCATGTTGGTCCAAGTCAGTTTCTTTGGCACCAGTCAGCATTTAGACGTTCGGCTCTCATTTTCAAACTCTGAATTTACAAAAAACAGCCATCATTTCCCTGTTACTTTCGCAAGTGTGTTTGAGGAACAAGTTGCGGCACAACAGTGGAAATGAATTGACCACAGATGAGAGCAGACTTTACATCAGTGAGTGACCATGTGACCGACCTAACCAACAAGGCTGGTAACCAGGGCAACCATTTTACCTCATATCCGTTTGAACAGAAAACAAGCATTCAGGCTTACACAAGATCGCACATTGCTTACAAACACACACACACACACATACACACACAGAATGACTGACGAACACTGGCAAAAGTATTAAAATCAGTGTAAAAATCATGGTCTCAAAATGTGCAAACATTTCAGCATCAAAAGAAAATTTTAACAGTACATACATTACAAACATACACTGCCTACTTTTCGTGTGGTATGTCTGTACACCATCCTAACGAATAATGCTTGAATGAAAATAAATGTGGCTTTAGTTCTATGAACTGGCACTTTAAAACTCTACAGACCAGAAATTTTGCTCATTATACTGGGTGCGGAGAAATTCCTTCAAATACTGCCACAGCAACCCAAGGTTGGCAACGGTGGGCCCAAATCACATGGCGTTATACAAGAAAGACGTTAAAAACAGCTGCAAGGGGCAAGAGCAAACAAAGCAGGCCTGCCCATGTTTAAATGACCGAAGGGGGCCTCGGATAGAGAACTGCTAATACAGTAGGTCTATTGTGTGAGCGGGTCTTCCATGTCCTTCACTCCCAGATATCATGATCTGGAACAGCCACATGAAATCATTTCTAAGTAACTCTACACAATGGAGGTAGACTTTCTTAGTCACCAACAGAAAACTGTAAACGTTTGCTTGGAGTGTAATCATACCATCTGAAAAACGAGTACCACATGCAGTCTCATTGCTATAGTTACTCTTACTGACAGCAAAAAGCTAGTTTCTCTCATGTTAACACAATCTGTCGGCCGAGTAGTTTACGCTGCTACAGTTACAGCATTCACACAGGACAAGTTCTTGCACTGAAACAGCTAGACTGATCACATCTGAAAAGAATGTTTAGAGATGTGTTCATTGTTTTTAAAATTAGCAATGAGCCCCAGACACGTGGGTCAATGATATATAATAGCATACATGATTCTTAAAAAAAGTATGTTTTGTTCTCACGTTGGTTTCATATGAGTTAGTGTTTAATGACTTTAAAAATGGTGTAACTAATAACATTACTTGAATACAACTGAGTGTATGTTTTAATCATTATTTAAAAAAATAAATACATTTTTCAAGTAAAAAAAGATTAATTTTTTATATTACATTTAAAAAAAAAAAATAAATTAAATATAATAAATTTGGGGGGGGGTACTAACACCACATGACATTTTACAACCTAAACTAACAATTCATAAAAATAGGTACTGTCATAATATGGGTTTGCAGGGGCCCTGTATATGAGTATTATTTTTATGATTTAAGGTTTGTTTGTTGTTTTTGCATCAGCTTGATAGTTTTAGCCAGAATTTGATTTAGCAAACAACAGTTAAAAAAATTAAAAAGCAGTTTTGGTAAAGACTAATAATTAATTGTTTTTATCTTCATCTTCAGTCTTTTTTTCTTTTAAATTCTTACTTTTTTCTTCATTTTGATATCAGGACAGTTATTACCCTGACATATGTGATGATATGCTCCAAATGCTCCTTTTTTTTTTTGGAAACTATTATGACAGTATTATGGCATACTGTCATTGACCCACATGTGCAAAACAAATCAACAATTCACAGAGAGAGAACACAAGAACGTGTCCTGTGTGAACGGACCACAAGTATGAAGCTTATTCTTATTCTCAGGTCACTATAAGTAAGCAATATGAAATCGCTGCTTAAATTTTAATCGTGTTTCCATTCTAAGATTATTAAATTAACATAAGCATATGCTAATTCACTAATACCTTACTCTCATAATTATGAGAAGGAAAGAATAAATAGCTTTCTAATTAAGAATGGCAGATTGTGACACAAGGAATGAAGAAAAAAAACCTAATGGGTTAAGGAAGGAACGAGGGTAAACCCAAAAGGTACGTTATCACCTACGTCTGAAGGCAGGCACTACAGCACTACGTGGAGGAGATATCTCTGAATGAGTCTTGAACAGCAACGTGACCGCTCACTAAAATATTCAGAAGCGTTCACTAGCAGAAATTGTGTAACCAAGTGCTTGACAAAGAGTGTGAACGGGTGAAACGTCCTGTCCCAAGGCATCGTGGGATAGCGAGGTTCATTTATAGGCAAACCGTTAGTACTGTCAAGTGCTGAGTATTGTTAGGATTTGTGAAATTCTGCATATTCTGAAACCTACGGAAATACATTAGCGTGAAGAAGACTTCTGATGAATTGGAGTATCAGATGTCTGGTATGGAAAATATCAGCAGAACGGATCCAGGTTGTGTAGTCTTCACTAGAAGTGCACTTACAGTGTCAACTTTCATATTGAGAGCAATCCATTTCTCTATTGAACTCTAAAGGTCTTTGCGCACTGAGTCTGAAATTCTCACACTTTAAAAAATAAACACGACCTCACGTTGTGTCAATCATGTTTAAACTTTCAAAACTTTCGTCCGCCATAAAAAAAAATTGGATCAGGTTCGATTTTCTGCGTTTTCGTATTTGTAGCATTTTAACAGGAAAGGATGACAAATACCAAAAAAAATTTCAGACTCAGTGTGCAAGAACCTTAACTCTCTATGTTCTTGAGATTTATACTGGAATCAGAGCGATTCTTACTGTAAAATGTCCAGGCACTAAACCCTGCCTGTGTGGTCTGGGTTTTTTTTGTTTTTCGCTTTGGTGAGTGAGTGTGTATTCAACCTGCCTACTTGATCAGATTGAAGTGTACGGCACTGTGTTAAGAGAATGCACAGGTGAACCTGACTCGAGATCAGTTTGCCAGCAGAGGGACCAAAGGGGGAAAGGCAGAGGCTGTATATGCTGATCTAGAAACAGTGTGAAGAGCTGAATTGTCCTAAATAATTCCTGTACAGACAAAGTCAGAAAGACTTGTGATTAGCTGTGCATTAAACCTATAAAATTCAAGAAAAATGATCGGACGCTTAAGACAGAGCAGAATACAAAAAAAGAGGAAGGAGACGTTGTGAAAAGGCACACAGTAAAAACAGAAACAAAGCAGAAACGGGTACAAGATCCTGACGAATTGTAGAGCTAGAGAGAGCGAATACACTCCGGTATGTGGTTGTGATCAGAAGGTGAGAGAGAGTTCAGCAAACGCAAATGTTTGTACAGCATAGTAAGTAAATATTCTACAGTAAGATCTTCCATCAGAGTTCATGTACGTGTGTGTGTGTGTGTGTGTATGTTCTAGGAGGACTGTGCAAGAAAATGAGAACTTTTAGAAGCCATGACAGCTGGGCTGGAGAGTCCCATGCATCCTGTCATCTATTCTGTTCGGTTTCATTTTTTCCTTTTACCCTTTAGCAGCGTATTGGCGTACCTGCCTTGTTCTGGGGTTGACATTCCAAGATCTTCCTGCATTAACCCAGTGCATCCAGAACCGAACCAGACACCCCAGAGCAAAGGCTCTCCACAATCATGGGGATATCAAAACATTACAAATGAACAAAAGAAAGCCTTTAAAAGACAACATCCTCAAGTTTTTGGGGGGTACCGATATCCATTTAGTCTTTAGGGGTACTTACCCCTGAGTGAAATTAAGGTGCAATGTTTTCATACGGAATCAAGCTGCTCCAAATCACCCTCCTGCTCCAGCAGAGGTGAGAGATTAGGCCACTGCCCTCTTCACTATGCGCTCTGGTCTGAGTAGGGGCTCGTAGGCCTGCTGGGAGGAGTCTGAAAAGGGGATGGTCTCTGATTAGCCAGAGATGGAAAGGGGAGTGGCTAGTGGACGAAAGTGTGCCGTAATAGGTCCTCAGCAGCTGGACGCTGTTTAGTCTCCACAAAAATCCGTTTAAGGAAATCGCGGCAGTGGTCCGACACGTGAGGCGGCAGAGTGGGGTTGGTGGGCTGTGTGGCGATTTTAAAAATGGCTGCCATTGCTTCATACTCCGCCCAGGGCGGCCGCTGAGTCAGCATCTCCACCACAGTGCAGCCGATGCTCCTGGAATCAGGGAGGAATTACCATCATTGTTGAAGTGAGACAGACAAAAACATTTACACCATCTTTGCTCATATTGTTCTTACAACATGCTAGAAACTGGACAGAGTTTTTTACGCTGACCCTGGGTCATCTGACGCCCATATTGTAGAGCCCCGCAAGTATCACAATTTCAGCTTAAAAGGTTTAAAGTCACAATGTAACAGAAGTAGCTTTTTTCTTCTATGTTGTGATGTACATTCAAGTTAAACAGAATATTAAAACCGTAAAAAATGTGCAGGGGGAACTTGGTTCTACCCATCAGTTGCTGATGGAATATAGACAGATGTGAACATAAATATGCAGGCAAATGTAAGAAAGGGATGGATTTAAGCAGATTAAATGTTTGGAGAAGTCACCAGAGAGAAGTCTGGCATTTTGCCATCAAGTTACAACATTTTAATTTAAAATTAGGAGGTAAAAACATTTGCAAACAAGTATTTATTAAAAAGGTGCAAGTGAATTTTCATTTCATGCAGACTTCAAGGGGCTTACCAGATATCTGCTTTCCTGCCGTACCCCTCTCCGCTGATAACCTCAGGGCTCATCCAGTAAGGTGTACCTGTCACTGACTTAATGCCCGTTCCGGAGAGGCAGATGGTCTGGAGCCGCCGACTCGCTCCAAAGTCACCCAGCTTCACGTTACCTGCAGAGTCCCGAAGGATATTGGCACCTATATGAATGAAAGAACAGGAAAAAAAAGGTTCATCGTGGAGGAAAGGATTAAGTGAGATTATAAATTAATATAAGAATGCCTAAAGTAACAGTTCTTTGTTAAAGCATAAAACGTAACGACAATAGTAGTTTAATTCAAAAAAAGACAGTGAACTCTGCCAATGTTCATTTTGAAAAGAAATGTGAATATTCTGCTAATGCACATGCAGAAGCATTAGAAGATTTAGACATTAAAAAAAAAGTTTGAGTGCTACATGTATTGCATCTATACATGTATAAATAAATATTAAAGAACATAAACATTCAGTTCATCATAACTGACAACACTGCATGCAGTTGGTTCACCTTTGATATCTCTATGGACGATCATGTTACTATGCAGGTAGCACACGCCTTCTAGTATCTGCCGTGTATATTTACGTGTGACGTTCTCCGTCAGAGCACCATAAGACTTCAGCTGGTCTTTAATGGAGCCCTGTAGAACATTAAAATCAAAATGTCAAAAGAAAGACACGGTATCAACACAGTCTTTACTGGAAGTAGTTTTCCTGACTGCAAGTCATTTACAGGGATAAATATTCAGTAAATGAACAGTAAGTGAATCCATTAGGACAGTCACTGAATTACTGTCTCACTTACTGAACCATACATTACCCTTTTAGTCATGTCCGATTTGAAACAAAACTAAGAACTGTTAGTGTTTTTTACTGTTTGTGAGATTAACATTAGAGTAATTACATACAACAATGCACTTAAATGTACACATTCTGATATTTTATATTTTAATTTAAAAAACAACAAATGATTGTTTTAAACACAGGGGGGTTTTTTTGTGCTGCAAAAACTTTAGAAACACAGTAAGTATACTAGAACATGTGCGTTCAAGTGAATTAGCACATACTCACCCCAGGCATGTACTCCATAAAAATGGAAAGAGTTCTTTCATGTGTGTCCCGCAAGCAGCCATAGTACTGAACAATGCGCTCATGGAATAGATTTTTCAGCAGCTGAATCTCACACTCCAGAGCACTCACCTCCTGAACACACATACAAACCACAATAAGTGCAAAGGTTCACTATACACCTTTTTTCGCTGTACAAAGCCTGAAAAACAATGTTCACCTTGCTGGTTTCTGGGCTATCTGGGTCAAATTGCACCTGTTTAACAGCCAGTTCTCTGCCGGTGTCTGCGTCATAGCAAAGAAACACTCGCCCGAATGCTCCTTGCCCCAAAAGCTTCCCTAGACGCCAGTTTGTGGGAGCCCGAGGGGCTATAAACATAGGAAAAAGACGATTACACAAAGAACAACACACTACACAGAGTTTCCCCCTGCTTTTTGACCAGTTTATTTAAATTATTTCTCTAGTCCATTATGATTTAGTGGATTTATAATTTATTAAAGACTATAAAAATTGTTTTATAGATAATGCACTCACAAAGAGAAATTTAGAAGGTTAAGAAATTTAGTAGGATAGTATGACTGGATGAAGAAAACTAGGTTAAGATTACTGCAGCCATTACTCCAGTCTTCGATCTCACATGACTCTTTAGAAATCAGTCTAATATGCAGATTTGGAGCTCAATTAAGATTTCTTATTATACCAGTTAAAATGTTATGCTGCTTAATTTTTTAATTGATTAGAAAGCTTAAAACAACTGAATTTTATAACACTATAAATGTCTTTACTGTTACTTTTGCTCAATTTAACGCATCTTTACTGAATAACTGTATTTTGAAAGGAAACGTGTATACAACACCCTTAAAGGGGTCATCGGATGCCCAGTTGATATGATTCTTTAGGGTCTTAATTAAAAGTCTATAACATACTTTGGTTAAAATTTCTCAATGGTAATGTAAAAACACCTTTTTAAACCTGTCAAAATCAGCTGTTTTTATCAAGCCATTATAGTCCATGTTGCTTTAAATGTTAATAAGCTCTGCTGGAACAATGTTAGTACAACATAACACACTGGTACAAACAGAAGATGTTCTCCTCTAAGCCCTAAACGCACTCACAGCGGCTTGGAGGGCTGATGTCCATGACTGTGAGAGTGGGGTTAGAACTGGGCTCTATGTCACTGCCACGGCGTCTGCGCCCCGGTTCCTCTAGCTCAGGAGTAAAGATGCTGCTTCCACTGCTAGTGCTGGGACTCTGCTGCTCTGTTGGACTGAAACTCACTGGAGAACGAAAACCATGAGCCTGAGTCCGCCGTGCCCTGGGAAAGGTTTTTCGCCCTGAGTGGAGAAAGATGATCCAATTTAGGAACACCGCATGCTAGTTTGCTTTTGCTTTTGTTTATGGCCGACGTCTAACATAATCTCACCATCGCTGTAGTCGTGCAGACCAAACGAGATGGGATATCGCCTAGGATAGGTTCCTCCCTTCCCTGTTTTTTCAAACACTGGTATATCGTACTCTGTAAAACAGAGCAGAAACAATCAAGATAGACTTGACACTGCAATCTAACGTTAGTATTCATGTGACATCAAAGCAGAAAGATCAGCAACAGCTTACCAGGGAACTCTTGATGGTTATCAGGGTAGCTCAGGGCTCGAGGCATACGGGATTTCGGATAGGTATCACTGTAAGAGATCCGTCAAAAAATAAAAATAAAAATAAAAAATCACTGAGCATTATAATTTAACTACAAGCAGGAACTGTACATTACTGTTCAAAGAACTCTCTCATGCTCACCAAGGCAGCATTTATTTGATAAAAAAAAAAGCAAAATCAGTAATATTGTGAAATATAATTTTAAATAATGCTTTTTCTATTTTAATATATTTTCAAATGTAATTTATTCCTGT
>SCHK01442466.1:1026-24700 GCA_004124795.1 Poropuntius huangchuchieni
AGAATGGACGGCTTGGACAGACACTATTGTTAGGCTGAAACAGGAGCAGGAAGGGAACTCTAGGACCACATAGAGCTCCATCAGTTTGATAATTCACTGATAGTTCTTTCTTAAAATGTCTTTCTTTCTATTCTTAGTTTTCTCTAAATTTGGAAAGGATGCTCAGTAACAAAAACTTGAATTCTATTAAATATGATTCAAATATATATTAAACACTGAAATGTATTAAACCTATTAGTAATATATTTTTCAATTTTAAAATAAAATTGTATATTTGTAATAGTGTATATTTCTATATATATATAAGCAATAAGGTACGATAGGCCATGCTGTATCGTGATTATTTTTTGCTGGTTTATGCTGGTTCTTTGCCAGCGCATGACCAGCATAAACCAGCATCCCAGCGTCAAAACATACCTAACCAGCATATGCTGGTTTTTTCAACAGGGGCTATATTATTGATTGCTTACGTTGCTAAGGGTGTTGCTCAGTGATACCAAAGTCTCTTTTTTTAAGGGTATTCTATAGTCTTTGGTGATACACAACGGTTGGGTGAAGCGTTCATAGCCGTGCTGTATCATGAGTAAAACACAGCTGACAATCAGAATTGAAGAACGGAACTAACCGTTTTATAAAGTATTATAAATTATCATAAAATGCATGAAAACATTAAAAAATAATGTTTGAATAAAGGAGTACATAAAAAGGCTTTCTGTCTTTAATACCTAATGCATTGGGTTTTTTTTTTACATAATACTACTGAATCTTTCTCTCTAAGCCACCTGTTTATTCATGACTGAAGGTAAAACAAAACCATTCTTTCAGCACAACATTCATTCATCTATGAAACAGTCAGGTGCCAGAGGTGCCAAATGTAGATGTGGAAATAATCCAGAAAAGCACTAAGTCAAATAACTGCATGTCTCAGTTAAATCATTACATGCCAGGGAACTAAAATGTTTGTTCATAATGCATCATCTTTATTTCTGGCTCAGTCCCTGATAATTGATGGTATAATTACTAAATTATATTTTGTAGTTTTATGCTTAGGTGTACAGCTAGATTTATTGTGTTGGTTTCTTTTTACTACTCGCTGACACTGTGATGTATGACAATGCATCCTAAATTAGAGATTACACTTTTCAGGCGTAAAAAAAATAATGAGAACATCTGTCCTCGAGACAGCCCACTTCTGAACGGCATTTGTTTTAAAGGCTGATGAATTTGATATTATCTCAAAAGCTTGAGAAGGATCACTCACAGGAATATTTTATTCCAATTTTATGTAATGTTTTTTGTTTTAATTTTTTTTTAAAGAGGGTTTAAAAAGCTGTTAAAGCTGTGCGTGAGTGAGTGTATGTAGAAAATCTGTGTGAATTGCCACTAGTTAGACAATAATCACTTTTGCACTTTAAACACTGACAAGAGTGATAGATTGATCTGTTTATTTTGTAAGTAACAAAACGATCCTTCACTTTACAAATCCCCCTTATTCGGGGGATTGAAAGAGACGGAGTAGTTGAAAGAAAAAGTGAGTGCTTTAGAATAAGAGTAATGCAAGAGTCAATGTCAATGAACAGTGTTTCCAAAATGAGAGTTAGCAGTGTGACATTGGCAAAAGCACTGAGTAACAAACCAGAGCTGAATGAAAAGAGACCCTACAGCCACTACGAGTCAGTCGTGTCAGAGCACAGAGCAGGTAAATCAAAACCCAAAGAAAATATTCCCCAATTTCACTGGCTAAAAGAACAACCAAAATCTGCCACAAGCACATTTTTTCCTCAGCTAGTGGTGGAAAACATAGTTGAGGAGGAAGTGCATGGCTCTGGGAAAAGTGAATTGTATCACATTCTGAGGACCATTACATGATCAAGCAACTGCTGTAGACGCGGGGGAACGTGTCACTGAACCCTCTGTTGTCATAATTGAGAGAGAACAAGAGTGAGAAAGAGAGGCTGGCAGTAACAGGAAATCCTGAATCATGCTGGCTTTTGATCTGCTCCATCTGCCATGGCATCATGTGAACAAACTGCGACATTCAGTCACCAAAGTTGCCAAGCAGTCAAAGATTATTATTCACAGTTGTCTACATGATGAATATCAGCAGGAACTGAGCAATACTATTGCATTTTGCATTCCAGTGTACAGAGATATCCACCTTTTTTTCAATGCGGAAGTAAACTGTTTTCTGTGAACGTGTGAGACTTTGGGTTCATTAGCCCACTGTAGGAAAGTAAGAGAAGAATAACAGTGCAGTAAACGGTAAAACTGTTTGCACTACAAACCAGTGTGTCCATAAGATAACACATTAATATAATATGGTAAGACACACCCATTTGCAATATCAAGCAGCAAAACAAGCTGACACCGGAAGCTAGGCCAATTTAATTTACAAATGGCCTCTTATGGAAAGATAAGGTATATTCCATGGCTCATTATGGGGAGATGTGAGGATTTAGCAGTTTTAGCATGGATTTGAAAGTGTAAGCAAGCAATGTTGAATGTAGAATTTGAAATATTGTCTGGGTTCACTGTCATTGTTTTTACACTGTAAAAACATTGTTGTAAATAAATGAATAAAAAGATTATTGAAGTATGTTTTACAAGAAAACTAAAAATTAGAAAGATTTAAAAAATAAATAAATAAATAAATAAAGAAGAAAACAAGATTTCAGTCTTTTAACTTCAAAATTTAATGCTTAATTTAATGGCACTGCCATTTGCAGTTAATTCTGAAATTTACTAGCAATTTCTGAGACCAATTTCTTTTTTTTCAGTTTTTTCCAGCCATTAACCTAACAGAATATATATATATTAGTGCTGGGCAACGATTAATCGCATCCAAAATAAAAGTTTTTGTGAACATAATGTGTGTGTACTGTGTATATTTATTATGTAGCCTATATATGAAGACACACACATGCAGTATATATTTAGAAAATATTTACATGTATATATTTATATTCATATAATTGATTTTAGATATAAATACATTTAATATATAAACATAACATTTATTTAATATATATACATGCATCCGTGTGTGCCTGTATATACAAAAATATACATAGTACACACACATATATTATGTACACAGAACTTTTATTTTGGATGTGATTAATATATTAATTAAATATATATATATATATATATTATAAATTGAATAATTAAAAAAAAATTGTGGAACTACTTTAGCCATAAAAAATTGCACACCTAGAATGTTCATCAGCCTATCAGATTCAAGCATTCAAAAGCCCTGTAGTACAATATAATATCATTAGATATATATTAATATTTAATATAAATATATTGTTGTTTTTTTTGTAATTTATACATTTATACATGTTGCTTCAGGAAAAAAAAGTCAGAACACACAACTTTTTTTTTTTTTTTTTTTCATCCTTGGGCAAGAATGCTTTTATCTGCAGAATGTTGTTGTAATGGTATCTACCAGCAGGGACTAACCGCTGAAGCAAAGCAGCCAAAAATGGCCCTAGATCAGAGGAAACTCAAATGTAACTGAATTGAGCTTCATGCTGCACCACTTAGAAGTAAATACTTTTTATACTTTTACTTTTTATGTCTATGAATTTTCTAATGGTTAAAGAAATTGAACCCTTCTTAGTCTAAAAGCTTTTATTAGTATTTGGGTTTAAGCTAATTTAGTTGCTTTTTTAGCTACTTTCATCTCTACAGTCATTTAAAATCACGTTTAATTTGAATGACTTTGAAGTTTTGGGTTTATTTCTTCTTTCATCAGAAACGTCTGTCAAAAGAAGTCAGAAGCATTTTAATAAAGATGTATACGCACACACCTTCTCCTCTATGTGCTCCAGCCTGCCATGCTCTAAAGGGAGCTAAATGGCATTTAGCTGCAGCGTGCTCCGGCTCAATTAGATCGCAGTGTTTCAATGCGCTCCGAGCGCTGAAAGCAATGCCCCCTCCGTACCTCAGCACAGCATGTTCATGATTTTTACATTCCATTTTGCTGACGTGACATCAGAACCACTAACACCTCTCTAATTCCCCGTGGGGACGTCATGACACCACCGAACGAGCAACCCTTTTTTATTTCTCCATTCAACACACTCATCTCCATTCTATAATAACATTTCTTTCTTATTGTGTTTTCACCGCTCTATTTGGTAATACAGAACCTGGCAACAATCAACACAATCACTTGTTGCTGAGGCGAACTTGGTGGTGTCTGGAGTGGGTCTTCAAGCTGTGTGAAGTGATCACGATGCAGGGAATTCACTCTGAAATGCTGCCAGGGAAAATAAGGTTAAAAAATAGCTCTGTTTGTTCACAGAAAGAAATAGGATTTTACATTCTGAAGACCTCTCAGTCTTTCAGATGATGACAGACCTAAATGGAATTTGTGAGAATTTGTGTCAGCCTTAAATCTTAAAAAGGTCAAAAGTGAATTATATCTCATTCCTTCAAAGGCAGCGTTCTGGGTTTTCAGCCGTTTCAGCTCTGAGGAGACCACAGATCCCTCTGCTTGGCCCTGTCTTGCATGCAAATGCTCTGAGTGTATTAGGAGGTGAGCTGAAATTATTTGTCTGGATTTGTGAGGATTTGTAAGGATCTAGCATTGTGCTACTCTGGCATAGTAGCACTTCTTGGATTTATAATCAGCCTGATTTGTAAATGGCTTTGGATAAATCAAACGAATGCATTTAAATCTAATGTAATTCTTGAGAGCGGAAATTGATTATGTTTACCTTGTTATAAAATCTACCTTGCAGAGTTGATTTTCTGCTCCAGTGAAACACACATGAAACAGCTAATAAAGCCTTTTGTGTCTGCGTGAATATTACAGCGTTAATTACTTACTAAACAAACTAAACCTGTGACAGAGGTAGATCTCTGCGCAATACACTGTAAGTATTTCATATGGTGGTGGTTTCGACAGAAAACTCATGTGATGCAAGAACACCAGGGGATGTTGTAGTAAAATTGCTAAGCTATGCCGCTGATGTTTTGGGGTCTTGAGTTATTCCAAAACATTGGAAATTTGAGGAGCTTCCCACAAATTCCAAGACTGTTAGACAAAATAAGAGGAAGAGTAATAGTGTGTGTGAGACAGAGAGAGAAAGATGAGGGGGAGATACAGAGAAGCGAGTGAGAGGTGGGGGAGAGAAAGAAATATTTGCCAGAGGGAGGATACAGAAAACAAGCTTACAGATGCTCAGTTCAAGCCATGTCGCCATAGCAACTACTCCAAATGAGATCTTTTTTTTTCAGAGAGGAAAGCCCCTCTCTCCTGAAGCAATACACTATCATTCCTCAGGAATCTCGGTCTATTATTGGATCTGTTCAAGATTCAGTTCAGCTGTGATGATGAAAGTTCACAAGAACAAAAGGACACTCTATTTTTACCAGGATTGGAAAAGTGAGAATTTGATTAATGACAGTTTGGATGTGCAAGGTCAAATCGATGGTTTAAGGATTAACACAGGCTCCTGAACCTTTACAACGCGTTACCACATTACAGTAATCACTGACGTTATAAAGTGTCTTATTTTTGACATTTTCAATAATTAAATAATAATAATATGACTAATAAATTCAATAATGAAAATATTCACTGTGCCTTAAAACGTACATTTCCCACATTTATACTGATTTCGAGACCGAAAGAAACAACGTTTGACGTGTGAGCATTAGTGAGAGCAAATTGTACATTTAAAAACGCACACATATTAAAAATGCTGCATTTAAACATTTTCAATAGGTCATCTTAGCATGAAAGGTAAATACATTTAACGAGACAGCAGTCATTGAAAAATGTATCATAGTAGCCTAAATAATGTAAAAAATGTATTTGAAAATGTTTACAATTACCAAGTAACTTACTCAACAATATGTAGCCTACTTTTACAGTAAAATATTTCACTTCTTGTCTCTTATATACATTCGGATGTTTATCTTACATTTTTCGTGCTTTAATTGAACGTTTACTGCATTTTTTATGCCATGTGATGTATTCTGATGCATTACACAAACTACATGCACGCACGAGCGCTTTACTGTAGCCTACCTGACTTGGGCTTGAAGGAAAGGAAGAAATTGGCGGGACATCCAAAATCTTCAGGTCGTACATAACACCGTTAAGAATGACCGAGGGTCTGTACACGTATCGCGTTTGGGTGGGGGTGTAAGTCTCGGAGAAGTCATTGTAAATAAACTGACGGATGATAGAAGTTTTCCCGACTCCAGGCGCTCCGATGACGGCGATGCTCAGCGTCTCCACCATCCCGCGCCGATCAGGACTGCTGACGAACGCTAGCGATCAAGACGACACTTGGAAACCGCTCAACAGATCAAAACAATAACATGAATTGTGAGCGTGCGTCTTTTTGTGCTTAAATCACGAGGACGCACTTCGCGGACGTTTAAATAAATAAGAGTTTGTTTACAGATCTTCTCTCTTCTGATGCATTTCGTTATCTCTTTTGGTTAAGTATAGTGTTGGTATCATGCGTTAATGAACGGATCAACAAACCAACTTCATTCACTGCGGCAGTTGTGCTGTCTTTTCTGCATTCCATTGGGGAACAGTCCTCAACGCTCCACAGACAGCCCACTGTATTCCTACACACAGCTCTGGAGCTCAAAACCCGTCATTTTCCGACAGCATCCATCTGGCCGCTCTCGCATAACGTGTGCTCTTCGATCTCGAGGTTACCATTGACCCTTTCTCCTCGTAACCTCTCATAGCTTCCCTCATCATCTCAGCAGTGCGTGCTGCGCGCTCGCTTCACCGTGCACCTCACCGTACGCCAAATGCAGTCTGCGCAAAGGTCCATCGTTAAGCGTTAAGCTCCGTAAGATTGTAGGTGGACTGCATCCGCACAGACCTCTCGTTGTCGTTAAAGCTACACGTGAAGCAGTCTCCGGTCCTTGCTGTGCGGTTCTAAGCGATGCTCCTCCGCGCGCACTCATGTGGTTCCGCTTGACGCGCGCGGATTCATGACTGTTTTATTAGGCTCGCGCTGTTTACTGGCTATAAACAGCTCAAAAAGGTCACTCAGAAATGACTTAAATTATTGGAGGAAACAAGGTGAAAATATAAGGGAGCTTTCGTCTATCTAGCTGATACATTAATGATGATTGCTGTTTAATAAACAAACGGAAGTATTTATATTTAGTACACTGATGTACCTGTTTATGATGCATAAAATTAAAGTACAAGATACCGAGTAAATACATTTAAGTTACCTTAGTCAAATTAATTCGTATATTTCTTATCCGCCAAAAGTAAAAAAACCCCAACTGAAAGCCTGGAAAGGTCTGGAACTGCTTATTTGAGCTGAAGAGATTTCCCATTCCATTATCACTATTCCCATTCCCATCCCGTTATACGCTGTAATTCCATTCCGAGTTTTTCAATTGCCAGAGAAACCCGCTCCAATCCATCCTCAAGAGTTTGAGCTTCTCAAAATCTTACAAATCCACTAACGTTCACTAGAAGAATGCATAGATATAGAAACAAAACAGTATGTAACGTTGTTAGTAACTTCTGCTTGCAGATTTAGTGGTCATCTGCAGGAACAGCCACAGTCTCTCTAATCCAGAGCTTTTAATTTCTCATTTGGATAATAGAAGTGCTGGGCAAAATAGCATGGACTGTAATCTTATCTAATGATATCTGGATTACTAACCTGAAAAGCATTAATCTATTTGTCCAATTTGATTTACAAGAAAGATTAATCGCTCTGGGTTTTTGTCCTCTCAGTCCACATCTAAAATTACGATTTTTTCCTCCCTCAATCTCCATTCTTAAACCTGACAAATAGACAGGAGACATATCTTAGATGGTCAAGTCTACAGTACCGGCCATTAAACATCAATCGTGAATGCAATAACATCTAAATGTAGCTTTCAATTGCCAGGCCAAGTTCGTTAGTATGAGCAATAGATTACAACCCAAGCCTCCTGTCTTCCTTGCTTAGATTGCTTGCCATCAGCTGCAAAAGTGAGCTTCTGGCTTGGCATATGATTGCACTTCCACTGAATTATATGGTTGGACACACAAATGCAACCCCTAGCTCCTTTAATACTCTACATTAGTCTGCAATTTCATCATCACAGGATAGTCAACACAACAAAGAGGAAATTGCCCTTAAACATGAGCTCAGCAATGATTCATACTGTACTGAATAAAAAGGGGATATGACCTGTCCATCATAGCTTCCAAAAAGAACATGCAAAAAAAAACCTGTTTCGAGTCACACTCCCTAAGAGTATGAACGAATAAAACAATATGCAAGGTGTTAGGACTGTAACTGAAGAGAGTGATGAACAAGAGTGCTCAGTAGTCACGACGTAGTAAAACATAATGACTTGTATACATTTTGCTGAGTGATTACACATTTTTGAAGCACTTTTTGGATAGTCCATATTATTTAAGCCAAGGGTTTAGGTTTGGTTTTAATGCTTTTCATTTAATTTTTATTATCCAGGCCAGAATAATTACACTTTAAATCAATGGGTAATATACTTTTTTAATTTCTATGCATTCATGACAGAATCCAACAAAAAGTAAAGCAAATTTCTTTGCTGGAGATCTCCTTGTAGTCACCCCTACGACTAAACCCACAGAATATAACACATATACAGAATCAATAAACTATGATTAAAAGAAAAACAATAATCAATCTTATTTAGGAACTTCTAAGTGTACACACAACATTGTGTGTGCCACGGTCAGCAGTGTTTTGTCTGGTGGTGTTTTACATTAAGCTTGAGAGAGAGTCTGTCTACCTTGTCAACATCGTTTAAAAAGAATTAAACATCACATGGACACATAAAAGATTAACCACATTTCCCTGTCCTGTAAAGAATGAGAAGAAAAAATGAACAAGATGTTTTGCAAAGCAGGAGACTTCAGGTGCATCGCGTTCAGTGTGATTTGAGAGACATTCATACCATAAAGAGTATCACTTTCTGCAGGATGATCTTAAGAGTCGAGTTTCCCCCCCCCCCCACACACACTTTACACAAATTAATAACCCACCCATGTACATAGTCATTCGGGGGAATAAGGGAGGACATGGAATATTGCCAGGAGAAACAGAACATGCAGCGTGTTGCATCTCCAACTCGCACACACACACACACACACACACACACAACTGATACACAGCACACAAAAGACAGTAGTAACTAAAAATAAACCCAGCTTAATAGCAAAACATGACTGCAAACTTAGTCATCACCAAATACAGAGATATTTTGAAGATGAAGAAAAAGTTCACTCAGCAATTGTGTAGTACTTCTGGATAAACACACAGCATTGCCTTGAGAGGAAATTACTGGGGAAAGACCAGGGAGCACTTTAATAAAACCGAACAAAAAATAAATAAAGATTTGAACTGTTTGTGTGAAAACAAAACCAGCAATCACTGTCTGATTATTAAGACTAGATTAAAAACAGCAGTGTTGAAAGGTGTCTTTCAACTGTAGTAAACACACCCTTCCTACGACTGGATGGATGATGAATACAAGCTGGTCTAAAACTCTTGAGATCATCTGTGTATGATGCTTGACCTCCATGTGGAGGAAAAACAATTACCCAGGATAAACAGTGAAGCAATCATGTACAAGAATGAAATTAGCTGAGTATAACACCAGCACATATGTGAAATAAAGATGATATCTTTATATTTTGTGTGTCGTATTTTACTGTAACTGTAATATTTGAAGTACTGCAGGATGGAAACAGGCGGGATAAAGAAGGGTGTTGGGAATGGACAAAATAATAAAGAAAAAATTCCTTGGGATTCAGTCAATGCTCAAAGCACAGTCTGAGGGAAATGCAAGACAGCAGGGGTTCTTTCTCTGACTGGTCCAATCAAGTTTCAGTCACCCAAACGATGCCTGGGAACTGCAGTTTCCTGTTCAGTTCTTCAGCACCAGCTCATAGCACTGGAACACAAACTGAGCCACCTCTGGCGCTCTGCACTTTATCGACAGCTGAGGAAAGAAACAGAGAAAGAGAGATTACAATAAAATACAGACCACGCTGGCAAGTACCAAACATCAATTTAAATTTCATAAAATTGTTAAGTAAAGATTTGAGACCATGCTAAGAAAATTAAGACATTACAAAATGGAGAAAAAGAAGGTGAGAGAAAATAAACACTAGTAATGCTGAAAGCCTGCCAACACACTAATACAACATGAATCTCCTTCACTGTGCCAAGAGCACATAATTACAAACACTGCCATGTAGAAGATCAAAACAAGTTTAAACTTTATGACTTTAATTAGCTGAAAAAAAAAGCTTCTTACATTAATTTCTAATCTGAAAGCACAACATTACTTGCACCAGGCAGATATAAAATAAATTTTATAAATGTACAGTACACCGATGTTCAAACGTTTGGGGTCAAGTAAGACCTAAAAAGAAATGAATATTTTCATTCATACATTAACTTAATCAAAAGTGACAAAGACGACATTTACAATGTTATAAAGTTTACATCAAATAAATGCTGTTCTTTTAAACTTCAAAGAAATCTTTAAAAAAATCATTTCCACAAAAATATTAATATAAAGCGTAACTGTTTACAATACTACACCAAATGAGCATATTAGAATGATTTCAGACAGATCATGTGATACCGAAGACTTGAGTAATGGCTGCTGAAATAAATTTTAAAATATGTTAAAATAATAAAAAAAAAAAAAATGTAAAAATGTCACCATATTATTATTTTTTTTTAAGTTATATTTTTGGGCTTTTTATGCCTTTATTGGATAGGACAGTAGTAGAGAGCAGACAGGAAAGCATTGGGTGGAGAGAGGGGGGCGGGATGTTGTGCTATATGTCGGCGTACTAACCACAAGGCTATTGGCACCGATTTACCATATTAGTTTTATTGTATTATGGATCAAATACATGCAGCCTTGGTGAGCATTAGATATTTTTTAAAAGCATTATTAAAAGTCTTTCGAACCCCAAACATTTGAATGGTGTTGAATGTTTCCCCTTTTTTTTAGAAACAATTTAAACTAACCACCTGTAGCAAATTCATAAGCAAGCTGCGTTTACTTGCTGTGAGCCACATAAAAAGCTGTTTCTCCTAAAAGGGTCTCATGTGGCACTAACAGAGTAATAGACAAACAAATGCAGACTAATGTCAGAGGAGCAACTGCGCTTGGAGAGGTCAACATGAGTGGAGACCTCCATCTACTGCAACACCTGCTTCCTCTTTTGTCAAGTGAGCGCTGCTGCAGACTTGAGGATTCTCACGGACCAATCATACAGAGAGGATAATCAGAAAGCCTGTGGGTACTGCGCAACAGGACATCAGAAGTGCGAAAGGGAAAGAGATGAGCGTGAGGGAGAGATCAATGGCACAATTTATCCCTCCCAAACCCAAGAGTTCTCTCTGGGCTTCTATGAGATCACCCTACAGCTTTCCACAGCGGATTTGCGATTGTGAGGCTCCCGCTAGTCTAAAGAAACAACTCAGTGACTGCACACACTAAGTTAGAGATTACTAACACTGTGTTCACCAAGGAAGATGACGAGTATTTGCATGTGTTTGTTTCAAGGAAAAAATACTTTATAATAGAATAGAATCACAGCCAATCAGAATATATTGGTTGATCAATTAATGCATACTGATTTATATACATAGCCATATGATAATATATAATAAAATCATTAAAAGTAACGTATATACTTGCGTATACAAGTTTAGGGTGAGAAAGATTTCTAATGTTTTTGAAAGAAGTCTCTTATGCTCAAGAATGCATCATTTATTCAAATATACAGTAACATTAATACTGTGAAATATTATTGTAATATAGCATTGCAATGTATTTTAAAAACCAATGTTCCTGTGATGGCAAAGCTGAATTTTTTTTAGCAGCAATAACTCATCTTCAGCGTCACATGATCCTTCAGAAATCAATCTAATACGCTCATTTGCTGCACAATAAATATTTCTTATGATCAATGATGAAAACATTTGTGCTGCTTAATATTTTTGTGGAAGCAAAAAGTTCTAACTGAAAGTTCTACGGCATTCATTTGAAATAGAAAGCTTTTGTACATTGTACAAATGTCTTTACTGTCACTTTCAATCTACTGAATGCATCCTTTATGAATATTAGTATTAATGAAAAAAAAGTATTCAAAACAAAAAGCTGGGGTCATAAAAAAAAAGTTATAAAAACAGTCTTAATGGTAGTATACTGTATACTAAAATTCTATAAAAAAAAAAAAAAAATCTAACAAAATGAACATATACTGTACATAGATATCTAAAAATAAAGATTAATATACAGCTTGGGGAACGGTGTAAATATCATTTATAAATATCATCAATATCAATTAGATAAATTAGTTGAATGAATTTGCTGAGAACATCTAAGAACGAGTGGGCACGTCCTTATCACTCTAGCCCCGGCCTACTCCCCTTCAAGCTTCCATTAGTTCTGTCAGATTTGGATGACTTTGTCTTATTAGCTTCATGCAGAATGTAGTGGGTGCACAAATGCACACAGACGCAATGACACTGGTGCCGACTTGCTTTGTGGCATCAGTTTCCTGTACACAGAGGCGTTTTATTAACAGTTACATTGTTCTATAATTTGACTGGAGATACTGCACAGGTGGGTGGTGGGCATGAACCACAGAACGAAGGAAGAGTGGATGGTGTGACTCTAAGACTTAGAGATACAGCAGCGGGTTGCGACAATAGGGAAGAATGTAATCAAAGCGCCAATGAAAACAGACGAGATGGTGGGATGACAGGAAGAGTGGAAGCAGCAGGGTGCTGCGCGAAGGTTTGCAGAGGAATGCTTTAACAGATCCCTGTCATCAGACGCTCACAGCATTTAAAGGGGAACCGGGCCGTGCCATTGGACGCCTGGTTGCCATAGGGACGACGAACAGTGACAAATTGTAGAGCTTTGTAGCTAATGGAAACATTGCTAGATATTTAGAGAAAACAACATATCACAAGAGTTCACAGTATAGCCACACTGCCACATTTTTCTGTCCTTTCAGACAAATATTGTTTATATGCTACAACAACCGCCAGGAACAAAACAACCATGATTCACGGAGCACGTATCGGAGCTGTGAATAACAGTTTTGCCTCATAAAGTGGCTGTTAGGATGTGAGGAGAGCGATGGAAGATTAGCAGACCCATACAGATGTGCTGCGCATCAGTGTTTCCTTTAGAAATCTGTTCCCTGTACAGCCAATAACTTGCAGTTTAAGTGCGCAAATCAAATTTTTTGACATATTTAGTTTATTTAATGAAAGATTTGTTTGTAAATATCGTCTTAACTGATTAATAACACGAAGCGAGTCTTGTATTAGTGATTCAGACAGCACTGCGTGTTCATATCTCATAAAAGATATAATTTTGTAGTGGTGGTGTAGATTTAACAGCGGATTTTTAGATTCAGCTTGAAAGCGCTGCAGGAAACACTGGTGTGTGTATAGGAGAGCGAGTCTTGTGCACATTAAAAGCACATGCCGTTAATAAACGGGTTCCTGCTGAAGAGCAACTCCTTTGATGAAGGCTATTCTATTTGATAATGAAATCTAGAAAACAATTCTGTGCACACAACCTCTGTATCTTCCTATAATATCACGCTTTTCTATTATGACAAGACTAGATTTCCTCATACTGTGGTTTGCTTGATCATTCAAAATAGTTGCTCTTATATGAAGTCACATAGCTGTGACATTCACTTATTACAGGCATGCTTTTTTCAGTGGACTGCTTTACTGTTGATAGTAGGAAAGAACCATGCTCGTTTAAAGGCAGCAAGGTGTAAAAGATAAGATGTTTAGTTTTTAGGTTAAGATTATTTTGGGGGGGAAAAAAACACCCAACCTCCATTTCCTGCATTGTGATGTCATCATCAAAAGGTGAGTGCAGATATGAGCAAAACAAACAGGAAAAAAAATTCAATAAAATCAAACATCACAAACAATAACATTCGTCACTCAGACAATAGGATGTGCTTGAGGATATGTGGGTGCATGGCACAGATTTAGCCTACATTAAGCACTCAGTAGGGGCTAGATGCATAACATAATAATATAATATAATACATAATAAACGTGCATGTTATGATGAAAACAGCTGAATATGCTGATTAACTCTGAGGAAAAATAATTATAATTGTATAATATATTAATAATTCAATTCTCTAAGGTGGATGCATGCTCTGCTATAGGGAATGAAGCATGCTGGCGTTCACAATTTTAGGTACATTAGAGATCTGAGAGAATAAATGATAAAGCGACAATTGTAAAGCATGATTCATGTGGGAAACGTGAAAGGGAACACGAGGGAGAAGAAACAAACTCTCCGCATTGGGCTGAATGATAATGGCAAATCCCAAAAAAACAAAGGGAGACAAGGACTGACAGAAGGACTGACATCTTTTCTTAACAATCTTCTTTCCTTATGTTTAACCCACCCGGGATCTGCCAAATACTCTTTCTTTCTGAACACAATGGCACAATGGGTCTCCAACCTAGCATGCAGCCTGACTAGATAGCATTTTTGGACTCTGAAGCAACTATAATGCCAGTAAAATGCTATCTAGGCATGCAGCTCAGTAGGCTTTAAGAAGGTGTATGATCTACCCAGCAGTCCTTTCCCCCTTTTAGCCGCTTCTTCTCTCATGTGTGCACACAAACACAGAGATCCTGCATGACTCATTAGGAGATAACAGGAGAATCATTCTGAGAAATACTCTCTCACACGCGGCCGCTACTGTCTCCTCAAGCACATCCTCTTGTCTTTATTGATCTGTGTGTGTTCGAGTGGTTTATTGCTAGTCCCTTCACATGCACTACAACATCCTCCATGTCTGTGTTCCCATTTACCGTGTAGTTGGGGTTGCCGGTCTGTATGCGCATTTCTGCCAGCACCCAAATGCCGTTGGCGAGTTTGACAGACTGGTACAGCATGTCCTGCCCCTCCACTGTTCTCTTGGCTATGGTGAAGATATTACTGCCTTGCAGCTTGTTGCTGGCTGCGTCTGTGAGAGAGAAGTTACTCATTAACAAAACACAGACACACATAGCAGGTTTTCTGAAGACACAATGAACCTGAGTGAGTCTCTATGGCAACTCTGTAGCAAATGCATATTTTTACTTACGCACTGACATATGAACCACTCAGTAATTAGTCTGATTTAAAAGAAAACTCAGCTCAAAAATAACCAATTTTAAACTTCAAATTCTTCTTTTTTTATTCTTCAATGAAACAAAGATCTGTAGTTGATTTTTTTTTCATAGAATAAAAGCATTGATCTGCACTTCAGAGAATGAATGAGATGTTAATTTGATATCCACTAATTTAAACGATCCATCAATTCACTAAAAAGAACCATCTCACAACATCAGTTTGTGAATCAGATGTGCCTAGTTGACTACCGTTCAAAAGTTTTAATTATTAAATGTTTCTTTAAGAAGATTTTTACGTTAATTTGACCAAATACATTTTATTCAGGATTCTTTTATGAATAGAAAGTTCAAAACAGAAAAAAAAAAAAAACGTACTGATGAGTAACACAAAGTAGAGTCGTCTCTTTACAGTATTTGCATATATTTTGTGCTGCTCTTACTTTCTCATCATATTTATTTACAATATGAATTTTGCAAGCTCAAATCTTTGCTAACAAACAAAAAAAAATTGGTTTGGTACAGGAGATTTATATTTAACAATGCAGCAAACACCTATATTAAATGCCAAGCCACACTGAGAGAACAGAGAGAGTCAAAAAAGAGAGCACTGAAGACACCCACAGTGCATTCATTAGCAATATCACTGAGAGTGTGTGTGCATATTCATGCCAGTGTGATTCACAATTATTTTATGCAAACAGTCATGCGGAAGAGGATTATTCCCCAAAAACCTGCCTCGAGTTAATTACACCCAGACATGCCACTGGATCAGCACTCTTCAGAGACAGGCCTCAACAGGACAGTGTGTTCTTTTAAAAGTCGATATAATACGAAGCACTGATAAGAGTACAGCACTTCCCTCCATCCTATCTCTGCTTATTTGTTTCATTTCCTTCATTTCATTTATTCTCATCTTCCTCCACACACTTTCCCCAATTCACTCATTCACAGCACATATTTATTCCTCTTACCTGAGTTGAGGTGGATGTCTTTGATTTGGAACTGTGCCTCGTCATTTGGAATGTCCTTCCAGGTGGCCAGGAACACCTGACGTTCTGAGAAGCAGAGGGACAAAAGGAGCTCATGTGAGAGGACACCAGATGAAAAAAAAAAAAAGGTAGAAAGCAAAAAAGAAGAATGCAGTTTGGCTGCTGTCTTGCTGTCAGACAGATGTTTCTGTATAAGGGGACCTCACATCAAATATGCTTTTAGACTGGTTTTCAGGCACCATATTGTTAGGTCTAAAGATGTACAGCTTTAGAGATGACCAAGCAATATATATATCCTTATTTCTTGGTAGAAATTAGAAAAAAGGACCCATATTGATTTAATATTTTTCCAACCTTGCATGGTGCCCCGCTTTAGCCGTGTCCAAATGCCCATATGGTTAATCCCAACATGATTTGAGTGTGCCTTGATGCCTTCCTACCTGCATATTCTGCCTGCAAAGGCAATTTTTTTTTTTTTTTCGGACACAGCTACTGTGCATCTGTGTGATATCCTGCAGAGACTGAACTCCATTTAAGAGACTCCTGGGGGAAGCCATTTATGCATAAGCAGTCTCTCTCACACTCGCACACGTCTCTACATAAGCACGAACATCTTTTCTTACACACTCATTTGGACACAGATCTGGCATTTGTGCTCACACACTGTCATGCACAAGTCATGAGTTAAAACTTAAAAACAATACCCAAACAAAAACCTAAGAACACACATTGACGTCACAATCACCTGAAGTGCTCCTGCTAACGCTCGAGGACGTAGGCAGTGATTAAGGGACCACACAAACACACTCACCCATCTTTCCGTCCTCTACAAAGATCAGGCTGAGGGGATATTGGCAGCTGAAGTAGAAGACGTCTATGTTATTCTTCACAGCTACCTATAACACCGACAAAGAGAGAGAGAAACACATTACAACTGTGATTTAAGACATTGTGGCTGTAGACAAGGCTCTCAAACCCTGTATAATTTCAGACAAAATATAAATGGGCCTCTCTTTCTCCAGTACTTTCAAAGCACACCATAGAATAGTAGGGAAATATGGTCCTTTGATCATCTCTTTCTTTGACATTTTGTTTGTCTCTCTCTCTTTTCATTCTTTTGTTTAAGACCCTCTGTGGCTTTGCAAAGGTTAGGTTCAGCTCCTGTGCGTGGAGTTCATGTTTGCACGCCAGAATGTGAACTTCAAACATGCATGAATGCCTCAAAGGCAAACTCACTAAGAGGATAGGGGATGCCCACTGACAGTTCAAGAAAACAGAGTGAGTGTATCTGTCCAGGACAATCATACTCAAAAACACCTGTCCTAAAGAATCAGATAGAAATATATTCTACATGAGTAATTGTCTATATTATTCTTATTGTAAAATGTTCCAAATTGAGGTTTCTTGCCCCCAAAAATCATCCTAATTTAATTTTTATTTGCATGAATTTTTAAGAAATAGAAAAAGACAGTCAAAAAAGCGCTTAACAACTCAGATTAAATACAACCAATCTTTTCTTTGTTTTCCCATTTTGTGCATTAGTAAGTTTGCAGCTGGAAAAAAAAAAAACACTCACACACCAAACTTTCATCTGATTATGGCTGTAAATCTTCTGAGAGCATGAGGGATTGAAAGGCACCCAGGGGAGCTTTTATAAAAGCTGACAGCAGGTGCACAGCATCCATCAGAATAGAGACTACACAGCCTCAGAGAGGGACAGGCAGTCCCACATCCAGACCTGCTACACTTCTGAATAATTCATCTAGCAAAACCGCTCAGAGCTGCACAAACCCTGCCTTACTTGTCTAAATGCGGTTAGAATTACTACCAATTAAATAATATGAAGAAAGACAACTTCCTAATTAATCTGAAATCAGAAACCAAACTTTTAATTTTGTGTAATTGTCAAGAATTGAACCAAACATGATGTATTAGAATCTGTTTCTCTTTTGTTCAGATTTATCTACAGTATTACTGGCCTTGCAAATAATGACAATGAGTCAAGCTACAGAAAAATAAATAAATAAATAAATAAATAATGCCTTTCACTCAATCTATGAGTAACATTCACTTCCTGTGATGCCTCTGCAATGAAAAACTGATCTATTATCGGCAGCCACGTGTGAAATTAATAATGCCACCAGCATCTCTGGGACTGGAAGTATCAGCTGTTGTAATTCATGCCTGCAAAGACCGCAAAGCACGTCCAGATCAAATACACGTGCTGAAGTTTGAGCTGCCTGATATCCAGACATATTGTTGATACATCAAGTCCTAGAAAGATGGAGATAAAATTCATGTTGCCTCCTGTGATTCACAGAGACAAATCCCATAGTTATTATCATACAGCTCTCTTAAACCCCTGCTGATGACTTCAACGATAAGCACAGAGCAGAAAATGAAAGAGACACATTTATGATTAACCATTTAATGCCAATCTAACATGTGCATCCTGAACACAACGCTCACTAATCTCTCTCCAGGAAAGCTCAATACACGCGTTTAATTTGAAAATGGCATTAGATAAAGCCTGAAGGGCTCTATAAAATCTTCAGATTAAAACACTATCTTCTGTTAATCTCCTTTAGGGCTCTGAGAGAGAAGAAGAAAGATCCTGTATTTTTGAATTTGCTTTACCCAACCAAAACAGTCCCTGAAGCTCAACACAATCTTTTCCTGGTTTAATTACTACTAATTAGTGAATACACTGTTCCATAATGCCTATGCCTTCCTATTGTAGTCTGTGGGATTTGTGGTTTATTTCCCAGTGCAGTCATTGGAGAGCACTGTGAGTGATTCCACTGAGAGAGACAATCAGGCAAAGATAATTCAGACCTATCGCTGTACTGCTGCAGACCCACAACCCTGATCAAACGATGACAGAAATGGACATGCAGTGAGCGGAGGAGAAAGACAGAAAAGAGAGAGCAAACAGTCAGGGGAGAACCACTAATGATGATTTCTCTTCTGAGAAGTTGCATCCCTTGGTAACCACCCACACTTAATGTCTATACTGCCTCTGGAGTGGCTTTTTTGGGTTGCAGCCTCTGCTAATAATGTTCATCAGGGGCTTGCTTTATTGCTTAGCAGCACAACACTCATTTCATACTGCATGTGAATTATGATGCTGCAGAAATGCGATGGATACATTACCTGCAGATTGTTGAGAGGATCCATTTTCATGACAGGGCCGCCCGTGCTGAGAGGGAGACTAACGTCAATGGTCTGATTGGGGCTCAGAGGAGTCAGAACCTGCAGAGGGCCAGCAGGGGCGAGACCAAAACTACAAAAAAAAAAAAACAGAAACGCAGTTTAGACTAGTGATGCAACAAAAACTGTATTTGTTTTTTGTTTTTTTTTACAGAAACTGAAATTAAAGTGTCATTTAGCTAAAACTAATGCTACTGCAGTTAAATGTGGGTAATTTAATTTGCATACTTATTTGTATGTCATATTCACAGTTCTGCTGCAATGAGCCACCTCTCAATATTTCAGCCAAAAGCATTTTACATACTACATTTACATAGCAACATTTTTGGTCAAGGTAATATGTGACTGATGATATGTTTACTTGCTGTAGCTAATCCATGCTGTGTGCACGAAATAAGACACAGACGAAATGTGCTATTAGAGACATTTCGTTCAATGATTTTGCCCTCCAAATCTATTTCAGGCCAAACTGTTTTGGTTGCATCACCAGTTAAGACCCGATCAATATTTGGCTCAGGATTTGAAATTGTTTTATTGTTTGCAATCTGTAAATTTGTTGCACGTTCTAGGAACAAGAACATCACAAAGACTTGGTTACTTGCCCTGTCAAAAGTGGACACATCTAACCACCCAGTCACCTAAACAAATCTATAACAACCACTCACAACAGCCTACCACTGTGGCTCAAGATCTGTGTGAGAAAGCACCATTCTATAAATCTACACATACATAAGAATATGACCTTTTGTTGTCTTTGTATTCATTTTCTAGACAGAACTCCTCAATTGACATGAACACATTTAAGTCTCTTTAGGATATCACGATGTCCTTGAATGATCCCACTGACAAAACAATATAAATGAATGGAACGTCTTCCAGGCAGGCCTCCAAACTGATTAGCAAGCAGAGAAGATACCACAGAGAGAAGAGCAAAACCTTGAAGAGACCTCCAAAACAGGCTCCCGTTCTGCCACTGGACTCACCTGTTCCTGTTGAACTGAATGGCGAAGTCAGTCATAACGCTCATGGCTTTGTTGTTAAGAGACAGATCCATCTGAATGATCCCACCACGTCGGGCAAATGTCCCAGAAATCTCCAGCCCTTTAGCTTTCATGGCTGGTAACCACACCTGAACCCACAGATAAACAGGTTGAGAGTGTGGGGAAAAGAAGGAGAGTTAGGCGGACACACACAGGACGTCTGTGTTCTGTTAGTCTCAATGTATCTGTACAAATGCATCAGATAAATGTTTTTGGCCCCGCACTGCACCTTGCTGTTTTTTAAGCATATCATTCTATGAGAGTTGCATTTTAAAGCCTTTCTTAAGATTAAAAATGTGCTCTGCATTCTGTTTGACTCTGTCGAGCTGTTATTGAACAGCACAGCACGTTTCATGTGCTCACCCACTAAAAGTCCAGGAACGCTGCCACGTTACAAATTGACTTAAAAAAAAGCAGGGAAACTGCTTATAAAAGACTTCTGGAGTCATAAGCAAAGTTATTGATTCAGAGTATTGATTGATTCTATACTTACAGTTTTAGGAGCAACGTAGGATCCTGTTGGCATGCCAACACCTCCACCAAGGTCAAAAAGGTCTCCCAATCCACCTCCAACAGCAGGAGCACCGCCGAGAGCAGCAGGCATGGTTGCTGGGGCCGCCCCCAAACCAGCACCCATCTGAGCAGAGGGAGACAAGTATTACAACCTATTACAACTTTTTTAGACTGCTACAAGACCGCCAGGAAAAAGACAAATTAACTAAGATAAAATACGTGGAGGAGGAATTTAACAGCTTTTTGATTAATGAAGTCAAACCCCTCTGTTGATGCTAATACTCCTCCAATGAAGCACATTCATCAAAGTCTGGGTGAACTTTGCTAAAAGTCTTTCTCTAACTTACCGAAGGGCTTCCGCCGATGTCTCCTCCCAGCTGGGAACAGAAAGAGCACAAAAAATGAATGCAAGGATCAGTAGGCGGGAAAGATGCAGATAATTATGAAGAGGTTGATGAAGGGGGAACTAGCTCAGTGGGTGGAAACAAGTCAATGAGCTGAGACATGTTTTACTCTTTACTAGGGATGGGCAATATGAAATGTCAATTGATAACGGTTTTGTTTATATTGCAGCATGTAAATATATCTGCACAGCACATGACTGCTTAAAGTTATTGAGATGTTAAAGTGATACAGAAAGATGAACATGGGTGACCCAAGTTTACATCCAGGTTCCATCCCCACCTCTTCTCCTGTCATTTCCTGTCTCATCCCTACTGTCTCTAATAAAGCCAAAAAAGGCCATAAAATGTCTGTCTTCAGTTATGTCTTAAATAATTGTAAACCACTGGGAAAGAAATTAGATGTATGTCAACATACTGGATCTTTACATTGAAGTCTTAAAGTTACAGTAGTCAACATACCTGTTGCTCTCTATGTCCTTAAATGGCAAAGAAAAAAATAGAATCACTCACGCCTCTTGATTGAACATTTTTCTAGCTCTAATAAGAATTATTGTATATTTAATTCATACAGCGAGGTTCAGTGTTTTATTTTACATTGATTGCTCATTTTTTAGTCTTATTAAAATGCACCTGAAATTTTTGTTTGTATTTGTCTTATTGTTTATACTTTTTCTTATTTTTAATAAAGTTAAAATAACATAGAATTTTTGTCCCAATAATTATATAATTTAGCCATATCGCCCACCCCTACTTTCAATATACTAAACATTATGTATGAGATGTAACTACTTGTGTGTGACTAAAACTACCGCTACAATCTCAAACACTGAAACAAAAAGGAGGAAAGGTGCTCTTACGGTTCCTTCATACTGATCCGAGAACAGTTTATGTTGGGCAACAGGGACTAGTCTAAGATCAACAAAGAGGAACTGTTTTTAGGATGAACTCAAAAGGTGAGAACACCCACACAGACCTCTCTCTCACTATAATCAGAAGATGGCTGGGGAGACTGCACCTCTGTCCTGTGGGAAACTCCCGGCTGATAGAGGAATGAGAAATGGATGAAATGTTTCCAATGGATGAAAGCAGAAGAAACGTGGGGAATGAGGCCGGGGATTTCTAAAACTCTACAAACATTCATGAATTGACAGTGACTAAAAATACTGACATAACTTCCAGAAAAATAACATGCGGTTGCATCAAATTCAGGACTGTTCATACAAGGTGTGTTATGACAAAACAACCATCTTGCAGATATTTTACTTATGTCGACACTAGTTACAAGTGGTTGTAAATAAAAATGTTGGGGCTGTAAATGTACATGGTATTCTGCAGTAGCTGAAGCAGCCCTCTGCTGGTGTGTTGAGTACATACTAACAGATCCGCAATTTAGACTAATGAAATGGCATGATATGAAAGTGTCTGCTTCCTCTTTCACTTAGTGTAATTACCGTATCTGATTCATCGCCCATCTGCAAGTGTAGCGTAAGGATAAAAGAGAGAGGGAAAAAAAAATAAAAATACAAGAGTCAAAAAAGAGAAAGAGAAGACCGGAGGGGAAATGCAGGCTAGGAAAGTTAACTGTAATTATGCAAGACCATCTGTGATTTCTCAACAGACACAACTACACTGGTAAAGAGACTTTGGATGTGTGTTTAAGGAGAAGGGGGCTGATCTGGGATCAGATCCCGGATTAGATGATCTCGATTTAGTAAAGTAGGTCTAGATCCCGCTGTTCCGGCCAACGCTAACTGAAAATAAATGTCCTACAACATGTGTGAGCTGAACAACTGACAAACACGTTACCGAAAGCCTTGCATGCCTCTGTATACGCACACACAGATTGTTAAAGGAACAGATGGGTATATTCACTCCAGTAATTACACTGTTTTTCCCTTTAAATTAATCTAATTTCACTACAAAGGGGTGATTATGTTTGTAGCAGAGCGAGAGCCGGGGGGAGATGAACATACCAGACTATCCAGACCTCCTCCCAGTAGGTCCATGGCTCCCATCTGCATTGAGGGCTGCACTGAAGGGACAGTGGCAGTGGGTGGGGCCAGATCCAAGTTCAGCAGGTCACCCAGGAGATCACCTTGTGATGGAATGACAGCAGGTGGAGCTTCAGAAGGTCCAGACTGGCCAACATCAGGGCTCTCGGCGCTTTCCCCACTGAGAGAAAGAAATTATCAAAAAATAAAAAGAAAATAATAATAAATATTTTAAATAATAAACATTTAAAAAACATGTAAGGTAAATGTAAATTAATTTCATTCTAAATATATTATTAAATATTAACTATAATAATTATTATACATTATTTGTGTGTGTGTGTG
>SCHK01442476.1:0-13225 GCA_004124795.1 Poropuntius huangchuchieni
AAAGGCTCAATTTTCATTTTTGGGTGAACTAACCCTTTAAGCAAGCACCTCTTACTCATTCATTTTCTGGTCTCACTTACAAATTTGGACTACCTATCTGCTCTACTTACCTTCAAGTGATATTCTCCTGCGTTCTCCGTGTGATCCTCACAGTCTCTCTGCTCCTTCATCTCCTTGGATTCCCTGTTTCCCTGTCTGTCACCGTTGTGTACAGACCACAGTCAGTCAAGAGGAACCATCACAGACTCCCGCTCATGATCTCCAACCACCCTGGTTAAACAGAGGGACTCTGTTATTCCTCAGTCACAATATCGTTCTACCAGTTCTGTGCTTATTGCTGCATTCTTGCAATAAACAATTTGTGTTAACAAATAGCTTGTGTGTTTGAGTATGAAATTCTATTATATAAAGTTGTGCATGAGTCAAAGTTGTGTCCTCTATCCCGTTATATAGTGCATTGTTTCAGGTGTCCCATAATGCACAGCAACATGATGTATACAGCCTATGAACACTTAAGAGGGAATACCCATAATGCACTGCAAGGAAGAGCAAATTTTTGCTCACTTCTTTCTCATGTAGTGAACTATATGTCATTCACTAAACTGGATATAGTGACTGAGGGAATAGTGGTCGATTTCAGTTTTAAAAGAAACTACAGTAATTAAATGTTTTGTCACAAGATGCAAGAATCCAATAAATACACAATTATGAAAACAGCCAGTATCCTTTATGTTATTTATGTGATCACATGTATTTTAGTTTTATGCTGAAATAAATATTATTTACATTACAGCCCTGTTGCAGAGACAATTACGTTTGTGTAAATAATATATTAATTATATTAATAAAATCCATATATAGTAGTAAATATATTATTGTGCATATGTATATATATGTATATATATATATATATAGACTATATATATATATATATATATAGACTATATATATAGACTATATAAACAAGTACCCTATATGACCACTCAGTTATTTACAATCATATAGATTATTTACAACAATCATTATTCAAAAATATTTTAGATGAAACCAAAGCGAAAGGGGTGGTGGTAATGCTTAGGCTACCTGTTCGTTTTCATTTGGGGCCACTATAGTCAAAATCAAGTCAAATTTATTTGTATAGTGCTATTCACAATACACACTGTTTCAAAACAGTTTTACAGAAAATCTTGATGTTAATGTTTATAATATCTTAACATGTTCATGCTTTACAGTATAGTTGCGTTTAGTAGATTAGAGCTGGGCGATAGTGTGTGTGTGTGTGTGTGTGTGAATGAGAGAGGGAAGCACAATAGAAGGATATGGTCTTTGTTTTGTGGTATCAGCATCAGAATGCCCTGCACCATGACGTAACCACACCAATAAAGGCTTAAGGCAGGGCATAAACACAACAGTTTAGAAACAAAAAAAAATCCTAAAATTATTTCTGGTTGATACTGAGGTGAGAGGTCACACTTATGTAAATAAACTGTGTGTGTGCTAGCAACACCAGGGTCATGGGTTCAGTTCCCGGGGAACACACATACCGGTAAAATGTAGCTATACCTTGAATGCACTGCATATTGTTTTGATTAAAAGTTTTTTTCAAACAGAACATTGAAGAGTATGGACAGAAAGCAGAGTGGGAGGACGGCATCATAAAGTACCACGAGCTGGGATTTAAACTCAGGTCATCCAAAGCGCAACCGTGCAGTGTATCAGAGTGCTGCCCATAAGTTTATCAGCTCAAACTTGGTATACATTTTTACATCAAACTTGAATGTAATGTAAATATATCAAATAGAGTTATAAGCTTTTAAAATCCTCGTTTAAATATGGTTTTATTTTGGTTTTGGATTCAGTTTATTAGCTTCAGTTTATTTTATAGAATATGTCTGTTATAAAGAGAATGAAAGAATACAGTTTAACCTCAGTGCATGCTTACAACATATTATCTAACATGTTAGTCACTTTAGCTATCGCCAACCATTTAATCAAAAAATCCCACATATTAGGAAGAGGATAGAAATTTGATTATTTTCCATGGTAACTTAGAGAGTGAAATCAGCTATTGTGGCTCTGTGTGTGTAGCTCCCTGTGAGCTTCAGGGTTAGATAATGTGAACTATAATTAAATGCATCACTTAGTGCTGTGTTAGTAGTACTCCCTGATCACATCATCTGATAACAGAACACATAGACCATGTATTGAAGCAGCAAAAGATGGTCACTCTGAACACATACACACAAACATATTACAGAGCAAGGCTAGCTAAAATTTCTAGTCAAACATCCAATTGCATAAAATCTTGCTTTCTCAGAAGTAGTTTATTGATTTCAAAAGCAGTTCAAATCTGTCTTAAATTTAAAGCATTTTGTGAATTCTGAATAATTCTGAAAATTATAATATCCTATTTTGGTCATTGTCATAAGATGAGCACAATAACAAAAACAAAAAAAGGTTTCACCTTATTTTGATGTTCCCTTTATAAGTTATCTATAATTAACTGACTGGTATAGGGTTAGGATTATAATAAAATGACATGTACTTGCAAAGTTACTTATGACAGTAGATCAGTAGAATGTCTGTTGGGAGACTATCACAATAAAGAGTCAGCAGATATTAAGCAGTCAGTCTACAAATACTCTGAGAATTAGTTGGCTTGACATGTAGGTGCAACGTTACTTATTGTCAAAAGAATGATCAAAAGGGACCATCAACATAAAGAGTTACCTGAAAAAACACAATGGCATACTTACTGTACAACTACATAGTGACGATACATTTTAACCATGCTCTTTTCATGAAAGTTGGGTAGATTGACATTTCTATAGGGGCAAGTGTTTTAATTTCTTACAACTGATTAATCATTATTTTCCATTGTCCAGAACAGCCGTTTGATAATTTTGTATGTTGCTTTTTGATGTTTCATGGATTGTTTTGTTCTTCATACTTTTAAAAATGCCCCTCTATGTGAACATTTGTTGAATTAAAAATATTAATATTATCAATATATTTCTTGTGCAATTTTTTTTTTTGTTCTGTCAAGACTTGACATTAGAAAAAAAACAGCCCTGGAAGAGTAAAAAAGTATACCGACAAGCCCTGGTCTTATCATGTATCTATTCACAGTTAATTAGTGCTTTGTCTGTGTTTGTGGATCAGTGCTCTGTGTGTATCTGCATGTGTTAGCATGAGGTTATGGAAGCAGCGCAGGGTGATGAAGGTTTCAGTAGTCTACATGTGGAATGAAAATAAATATGTCATTGCCAGTTAAGACTGCACATTCACCCTTTCTTATTGTGTGTGCTGTATGTGTGTGTCTGCCTAACAGTGTGTGAGCATGCTCATATCTCTCTTCGCTTTGTTATTATTTGATTTAAGTTCATTAAAACTTTAAACATTTTACTTGGACCCAAGCAGGCTGAAAATTGCTAATTAGAGGTGGGAAAATATTTAAAACTCAGAACAAATACTGTCAAGTTAATCTATACAGACCATGTGAACTCTGTCTTGATTATTTATTCTGTCACTGGAGCAACTAGAGTTACAATTCTTGTCAGAGCACTTGAGTTTCATGTTGTACCAGTTCTTATGGTGCCTATGGCTGTGTTCAGACTGCAGGAAAACGTGGCCCAAACCCAATTTTTTTGCTCATATGTGACTCGGATCGTTTTTTCTTTTTTTCACAACAGTGTGAACAGCCACATGGAATTTTAGCTTTTTTTTCTGATTTGGACTGCTTCCATATGTGGTTCTAAATCCAACACAGGTCAGACGTTTTGCAATGCGACCTCAGTCTGAACGGTCATATCGGAATTCATGCAGCTTTTACGTTACTCTGGATCAACATTTGTCATAATTCCACTGTTAACTTCATTATGACAACGTGCTGCGTGCCCTCTTGTTATTCTTGTTTTGCATATGCAGGTCAGTTCAGGAACGTGATCAATTTACACTGAAATCTCATATTGACCTTTTTTTTTTTTTTAATTATATAAATAAATAAATAATGTGAACAGCCAAATGAAAACAATCAGGTCTGAACAATCAATCAGAATTGAGCACTAATGCTTGCAGTGTGAGCATAGCCTTAGATTGCATACACAGTGCACACTGCACTGATATGCAAAATAGTACTAAAACCTGCCATGCTACATGTTTTAGGACATGTACCATGGTTTTCTTTGATGTGCCTTGGAGTAAAGCTAAAGGTAACCGGTTATGGTGATAATTCAGTGCCATGGTATACAATATATCAAAGTACAGTTTAGTATTTCTATCTGTAACCATCACTGTATCTCTGTGCTCTCAAAGTTCCAAAATTCCCTCTCAGTTTTTTGTTTATCTTCAGCAACCCATTACATCCGGTGACCAGAACTGTCAATTTTCAAGAAAACACATGCTTTTTTGTGCAAAGTGAAAAGCTGATGAAAAGATGGAGCTATAATTTCCCAAATATCTGTGAAAATTGTAACCTCACTGTTCCTCTCATGATGTCATGGCGTAAGGACTCTCTGAGGGAGATCAGGCTGAAAGGATAGCCGGGCTGAGCCAAGGTAAACTGGGCTGCATGGAGCCACGATGGAGCGCTGTGAACACAGACACCAGTTACAAACGCACTCAGATATGGATCGTTGGGTCTGAGCGCGACTGCAGCTTGAATCAATTATTGGTGTCATCTTGATCCAATTTGACTGATCTGAGGGGGAACGGAGAGGACAGGGCGGGCGGGGGTGCGGCAGAGGGCAAATTCTGGTCAAATATCCTGAGTGCATTGCCCCCCCGAAAAACCCTTTCCCTACCCTATTCAATGGCGGTCACTCCAGCTCACCAGCGGGGCCGAAGGTCAGTGGTAAATAGCGTGATATGCTCTGAAATGTAATAAATGGTGACTGCAGGATAGCTACATCACACTGAACTTGTATTTGATTGATGCCCTGTTTTGTGATAAGATTTGATTCCCATCACTCTCACTGGTCTTCTAGTAATGCATTTGCTACACCTTTCATTTGGTAAATCCATAGTTACTGCTTTGTAGATTATACGTAAACATAGTGTATAAAATGCTGCTAATGCGCAAATAAATGATAATACAGTAATGCTCACATTTCAAGACCTCTAAATATTACTTCAGCTGCTTTAAAAAATAAGTATTTAGCTAAATACATAGATGTATGCTTTGAGACAGATAAAAAAAAAAAAAACATACTATACCTTAGGTGGCTCAGCTAACCCTGAAACTTTACAAACTATCTATAAGCTCTTTTGAGCTCTGAGCAAATCCACCTCTACTCTATGGGTAGCACTCTCCAATCTTTACCCACACAACCTGCAGCATTAAAAAAGTCCTAGCAAAACATAACATACCTCTTGCTTCTGTTCTGTGTCCATCCATATCACCTTCCCAATTATTTTAAATCTCTATGATGACATTTTGTCTGTTTATACTGATACTTTGGATATTATTGTAGCTAATGGCTTATGGTGTAGCCATGAAGGGATCTGCATGCATCTGTGCTCACTGATTTCCTTGAGATAGTTAATGCCATTGGAGTGTTTAGTTACCTGTGCGAAGCGTGCAGATTAAGCCAGGTGCTGGTGAGTCTGGTTACCAGAGCATCAGTCAGCACTGCATGGGTAGTGCACTAAAATCCTGAAAGAAGATTGAAATGGTAAGTGCTGTGTGTGTGATTAAACCAAAATTTTGATTGCGTCTCAAATCCTAGGGAGCTTGATAGCTATCTTAATAGCTTTTTGTAAAGCCTGTGATTGTGAAGCCTGTGTAAAAAGACATCATTGTATTAATCACTGTAATGATGATATTGATCATTGTGATGGTGCATTATGGGAATTTGTAGATACTAAGATACACAAACCCACTGTCATTATGAGAACTTTGGTAGAAACAAATAATTTCTAAGGACATAAACAGCTGGTCTAGAGCATAATCTATGGATTACCATCTTGTACGGTAATTACAGTAACTTTAACATGAAGTAAACATAGCAAGACAGCAAGTCAGCTCACTGGGTTTTGAGACACAGCTCATATTTGTGTGAAAATGTCTACTCACGTTCATAGGAAAACACTCATGTAAAAATTTAAGCATTATAAAGCTCATTCAAGTCATTTAGAATCTAGCTAATTGGTTTATCTAAAAAACTGCAGTTATGTTATGTAGATACAATTATTTCAAATAAAGAAGTGGTCCAAACATGGCCCATATAAACACACACACTGAGAACTGTTGCAGCGACACTGGCTTAGGACTTTTTTAAGTTTTAAGTTATTAGGAGAAACCGCTGTGAGTCTAAAATAAATGTAAATAAACATTTTACTTTGCCTTAGTGCAAGAAAAAGTTTTGTGCCTAATCTGTTCCTGATTATCCCTGATATTAACGTGCACATAGACACACACACCCAATATACAGTAATTCCAGATCCCAGTAACACACCTAGATACAATTGCAAAGATGCTAGTTCATACATCGAACTGAAAACTCCTCACAGAGAGCAGTTTGCTTTGTATGCACACACACACACACACACACACACACACAAGCATACAGACATGAATAGTGAAAGTCTATCCATGTCCACGTCTGACAGAGGGGCTAAGAGGTTGGCGGCACATTGCGGGTTTATTGAATTAATTACGATAAGGATCAGAGCTTTAAACAGGGGGGTGAGACACTGGCTGGAAAGACATTGGAACCCTTCAAGCGATCTCTCTCTCTCCCTTTCTTTGTCGGAGCGCATGATTGGATTGGTAGTGTCAGGGTTGAACTGTGTGTGACAGTAACTAACTCCATAAGGTAAGCCGAGGGTTGAGATCGGTCAGCCGCACAACTTGTGCACTCGCTACATGCGAAAAATTAGTCCTGCATACTGAACAAATAAGGGACTGGGCTGCCCCAGCCGTATGTGTGCGAGAGAGGCAGAGATGGCAGGGGGTGAGCTTTGGAAAGGTTGAAGGGGTCAGCGCAGATACAGTTACCACATCTGAAATAAGGAAGGTCATTCTGCTGTGACACCCTTCACACACAACGCATGGGGGTCAATGTGTGTGTGTTTTGTGTGTGTGTGTGTGTAAGGAATTACTGATGAAGGGCCGTTATTGAAAAATAATGCACACCCGAAGAGTCTTTGCGTCTCTCAGCAGTGTTCAGCAGCAACGCCTCTATTAATAGAGAAACTGTAAATTTATCTTCTTCAAGAACAGCAATGTTACCACCGCCATTTGAGCAATGTCATTTTAGCTTTTCACTTGCAAACTATATTATCCCAAAAGTCAATTGTGCCAACCTTAACTTAAATAATTTGGCACAGTAATTTGGAACTGTAATGCGTTCCAAACAGACCTGGAAGTACTTCATAGCTGTGGGTTTCCTGGAACATGATTTTGCTGTTATGTTCAACGCAAGAGAACATAATCAGTAACCATAGGAACAAACAAGCTTCTAATCAGAAACCATAGAAACCCAAGAGCACAGCCAGTGCAAAGGCCCACGGTGGAACCAATGGAAGGAAGAGGTAGGGTGGAGCCAGGACCCTGCCCAACTAAGTGGAGCTAGGAGTGTTGGAAACCTAGACAGAGCCAAGGAGATGAAACCCTGGGGTGACAACGGAGGCCTGGAGGGCTGAGTTGGAGATGCAAACTTACGGGACCTAGGTGGAAACAGGGGCTCGGCAGGCCAGGGTGGAGCCGGTGGGAGTGAGGACCAAGGCCCAGAAGCCAGCGGAACCGGAGGGATAAAGGGAAGAGGTGCAGCCAGAGGACTGGAAGACTACAGTGGAGGCAGGTTGATGACTTTGGGAAGAGGGAGCCCATTGGAGTCCAAGGACTGATGGACCCCGGTGGAGCTGAGGTGAAGTCCAGGGCTTGGAAACCTGAGGTGGAGAGACAGGATCGACACTCCAGGACCTGGAAGCACCAGGTAACTCAAAGCGGCTAGATGGAGGCACTGACGGAAGAACTGAGGGCCTGAAGAGATCCAGTGAAGGTTGGGAGAACTGGCTGGGGTCCAGGGTCGGGGATTTAAAGGCAGTCATGTCACCCTTTCAGTCCAAGACTGGTTGCCCACTGAAGCTAAGCAGGGATGAGCCTGGTTAGTACCTGGATGGGAGATGTCTTGGGAAAACTAGGTTCCTGCTGGAAGAGGTGCTAGGTGCTGTGTGGGTCCTTGTGCCCCAGAATAGTGAAAGGGACACTATACTGTCAACAAGCACCATCCTTCGGATGAGATATTAAACCGAGGTCCTGACTCTCTGTGGTCATTAAAAATCCCAGTCTTTCAAAAAGAGTAGAGGTGTGACCTCAGCATCCTGGCCAAATTTGCCCATTGATGAGGAGACCCCCCCCCCAACACACACACACAATGTAAAGAGCTTAGAGTGCCTAGAAAAGCACTATATAAATGTAATGAATTATTATTATTATTTCAACTGAAGGAGACTTTGTACTGGTTGACAAAGGAGATTCAGGGTAGACAGAACCAGCAGAGACACACAAGATTTAGAGCTGCGCAGAACCGGTTGTGAAGGAAGGATTTGTGGAATAACCTCTTTCAAATCCTCATAATAAACTACAGAGAGCAGACACAATGTACCGTCAGCAGCAGGAGTATGGATGGGGCTACAATTCATTCCCTTTAACTCCATGAAGATGCCCTCTATAATGGAGGATGTTGCTGGCTCACAGAGATGGTCAGACATTGAGCTCAGGCTCTGGGGCCATGAAGGCCACAGGCATCGGTTCTGGCACTGACATTGAGGCAGGCCCAGCTCTGTGTCTGCAGTGGGCTCTGTCAGGATGTTTGTGATAGGCTTGTATGACAACTGCCTGGACTCTGGGTTTGGAGTGGGGCTGGCTCCTTAGCGAGGCTTATGATGAGTTGAGTTGATGTTAGCCAGCATCCACTCTACAAAAGTGGACTGCTCACGGACAGGCGTGCCTTGGACCTCTCAGTGAGGCTGGTGTGGAAAAATATACAGAGTGAGCAGTTTAGGTAGTGGGTGAGGCACAGCAGGTCTAAAAAGTCCATTTTTGGTGCAGTATTCTGTCATATTCAAGGCGAAGTTGAACAGAGGAAGAGATTTGCAGCAGTCTTCTATTCAAACAAAACACAATAAGCAGGAATGATAGAAATCACAGAACAGCGTAACAGCTTGCATTAAACAAGACAATGCAGGACAAAGAACAGAGCCAAACACATGACTTAAATATGTGTAGATTAATAATGAGGAGTGAAAGAGAACAAAACCAGTAACAAAATAAACAAACAAGAAGTAATCAGAAACCATAGAAAAATAAACAGTAACTAAAGGAAATGGAGTTTAATATCAAAATAAGAGTCATGACAGTGAAGCAGGAGTAATGATGTTGAAAATTAGACTTGTCATAGCACTTACATGTTGCTCTTTTGTTGATTTTGATTGCTTCTGTTGTCCTCATTTGTAAGTGGCTTTGGATAAAAGCATCTGTTAAATAACTAAATGTAAATGTAAATGTAAATGTAAAATTAAGTTCATCACAGGAATAAATTACATTTTAAAATGTATAACAATAGAAAACAGTTATTTTAAATAGTATTAATTTTTGTACTGCATTTTTGAGCACACAAATGCAGCCTTGGTCCTTGGTGAGCACAAGAGACTTAATTTAAACATTTACGAATCATAATGTTTCCAAACTTTTGACAAGTGTATACATATATACATATAGGCCTACATATGTGTGTGTGTATGTGTGTGTGTGTGTGTGTGTGTGTTTCATACCTGCCTTGTTTGCATTATTGTTCAAATGAAACAGTCTTCAAATTTAATAATAAATGAATAAATAAAGGCAAAGGTGTGTTAGATTTATGTTGAATAGGCATTATAGTTTGAGACCCCAAAGGCAGGAATGGTTTTGATGAATGTAAATGCAAAACTTTACATTTGTGAGCATGTGTGTGTGTGTGTGTGTGTGTGTGTGTGTGTGTAGGTTTGGCCATGCTTGTGAGGGCCACATTTTTGTAAGCTACACTGCTATATATATAAATATATATGTATATATATATTCATGTATACAAAAGTAATGTCTAATTACAAAGAACTTAACATATTAATTAACATATAGTTCTCTACTATTATTCTGGACTTTTCAAATTTTCAAAATGTCTTCATAAAAAAGTGCAAATGTTAGGGAAAAATTGTGAGGACATTTAAAGTGCATGGTTCTCATTATTTGAAAACCATTGTCATGTGAGGTCCTCACTAAACCATCTGATGTGTATGTGTGTATGTGTTTGTGTTGCACTGTGATTTTCAATCTAAATTAATCGTCACATTTTTTTTTATTTTTTTTTTATACCATATTGTTTACATAGTATTTATTAGAATCAATCTGGCTTCATTAGGTTACACCAACAAAAATACATTTTAGGGTCAGACTGGGTTGCTTCTTAAGGCAACAACTTCACAATTTCACTTTTTACAGTGTGGCGAATCTGTGTGTTATATGGCCATTTGACTTTTAATGATGTTTGAACGCTAGGATCATAATTTCTCATCTCAGTTCACTAAAACACCCTAAAGTATTTCAGATTCTCATCTGATCTCTAATCTCTCCCTGTGTGTGTATGTGTGTGTGGTAAGGCTAAGTGTGAACAGATGTACCACAATATTTTCTCAGTAAGGGAGAATCACAGTGCGACAATAACCTACAGCTGAAACAGCGTACTGTCCTGCAAACACACACGCACACAAATACACACAAACATTCTCAAACCCACACCCACATGAGCGCAAAAATACTGAACATTCCTAACTGCAGGACACACGCATTAATGAATTCATATACACACACACTCTATCATAACAGTGTGTCTTGGCATCATAGTAATACGGTATGAAAGTAAACAGACAGCTTCAGTGTATAACAGAAAACAAAACAAAACAAAAAACTCATCAAATCAATCACTAACTGAGCACCAAGATATTATCCATGTAAAAATACTCAGGGTAAAATATTTGTTATATAAAGAAATATTCTGCTCCTTGATTACGACTGGCTGATCCGGATTTGAGGCTGCTGTAAAATACCATATAAACATATACTTATGACTTCAATATTACTGCAACACCGTGTCTGTGTATTGCTTTGTAACTATTCTGCTAAACATTGCTAAAGATCTATATTGCTTGACAGAAGGATTAATATTATTCAATACGTAGTTTTATAAAAGCAATAAACCTGCGTCCAGCCTAATAATGCCCCTTAGTTTTTAAAATTACTGTAAATCACAGCTTCTTGGGGTATATTGCTTTATTTCAGATTAGATCTTTAAATCATGTAAACTGTGGTCAAACATTGACACTTTACTGTAAAGTGATGGTATTATACATATTATGCTAATAAAGTGAATCACCAATGGTTAATTACACAGAACTCCAAAATAATAACATGATAATGTATTGTTTATTACTATTAGTTACATTTTTTTTTTATATCTATCTATATTATTGTTTCATTTGCTTTGCAAGTTTCCCTCTCGTTTTCATCCACCCTAATTTGCATTTGTACATTTATTTCTAAGTGTGGGTCACTTGAATGCCTTAACATTTTTCTTTTATGTCCTTTTTAGGAGTGTCTTTTAGGTCTGCATTGAAAGTCCTTTTGTATATTTTGTATTTACGTTCAGCTTTTTGGAGCTTTAAACATTACAGTTTATGGTGCATAAACGTTTCTCTCCATTCTTTCAAGACGAATGAGGGTGTTCTGGTGTTTTTAGTTTGTTATCAGATAGGCAGGTTTACTTGCCTTCCATTAACATAAACAGGCCTATAATAACTGTTGCTGTAATCCTCTAATTAAACACTGTGATCATTAAAAGATCATCTTTTACACTAATTAGTTACCATCTCACATCGGAACTTGTATCAGATGGTCAGCATGAAAGAGGGATTACAATCAGCGGCTACGGTTGTTGCTGTGGAAGCTATTTGTACTATGACACCTCAACACAACCTCTTAGAACTACACAGCTCAGCGGGATCATATTCACAAACAATCACCGCACACACACATACCAAATGGCAATTCTCACTCTTCACCAAGTCCAGCAGACATTGAGCTTCATCAGGGCTCACACCTGCTGCGACAGGCATATTAAGACATTGTTCTCTCTCCTACACATGCACACACATACATACACACCTTTTTTTCACACGGTGCTCAATATTTTTAGCAGTTGCATTATTAAAGTAATTGATCCTTGTATGATTAATGATTCAGGAATAAACCTGCTCTTTCATTGCCCCTTTAGTTTCACTGCACTTTTTCATTGGAATATGATTCTCTCACGAATACCAGCATAACAGTTTCTGTCCTCTAACTGAACCAGGACCTTTTATCCTCAAATTGCTCTGTCTTTTTTTTTCTCTATTTTCCCCCTATATAGCTGTAACAGACAACTAACAAATACTCATTAGTTACTAACTACATACACAGTCTAATTAGTGGTGTGCCACAAGGGTTTGTGTTGGGTTAATAATGGTTTGTTGTTTAATCCTGCTAAGTGATAACAGTGTAAGTTTTATATCTTTCAAACACATTCTTTCTGTCTTTCTGTACTTCTGGATTAGAGTAAGTAACTCTGAAAGCTTTTCTCAGATCTCTGCCAGCTGTGATATCCCACTGCCATACTGTCCTATATACACACATGGCCAAACGAGAGCATGCAGTCACACACACATCTGAATAAGCACTGCAGATAAAGAGCATAGGGGGTGTCATCTGTCTCTCTGCTCTGTGTTGTTATTATTAGTGAAGCTTGTAGGGCAAGCAAATCTTTAACCCTAACTATTAAACTTTGGTGCTGTGGGTATAAATAATACTTCAAACTGGGCGGCATGTTAAATGGAGGTATGCTATTGATTTCTTAAGCAATCGGACTGACAGTTTTCACTTTGCAGACAATTAAACAATTTAAAAAAAAAAACATGTACTAACACTGAAGGAAGCACTCAAGCCATATCTGGGGACTAAGAATATCAAAGAGAGTGGAAGTGGGCTTTCTTGATATGGCCCAGTAATTTTCTACCCATAAAATTCTACCCTAGTAATCGCAACATGTTAAATAAAACACTCAGTATAGCCTGGTTCTGGGGGGATTTTTTCATGTCAAAAAAAATAAATAAATAAAATTCGGTAACACTTTACAATAAGGTTCATTAGTTAAAC
>SCHK01442485.1:2632-14507 GCA_004124795.1 Poropuntius huangchuchieni
TTGTTGACAGGACTATCCTCAGAAGACACATCACCATGGCCTGAAGAAGAGAGGCCGACTTCATCACATTCAGGACACCCTGAGTGAAGACTCTAGCAATAAAAGAGTACATCCACACTCGACACTTCCCAAGAATGACAGTGAGTTCTGGAACAGACCTCGCTGTGGAGTCCCAGACTACCCCTCTCAGAAGGAAGGGAGCGTCCTTAATTATCCAACCCTCAAAGGAGGTTTGCTTGGGGGCCGTCAACGCCGAAAGCGCTTTGATTTGTTTGGAGGACGCTGGGACAAAACAGACCTCACATACAAGTAAGACTTGCACGGTTAGCGGTTGCGGTTGTATCTGGTTGCTGTGTCGACACTTAATGAGATGATAGACATAAAATGAATTAAACATTAATGGGAGAAAATGACTTTGATGCATTGCCAAGGTACTATTTTGAGCCTTACACAACAAAGACCACAGTGAGGCAATAATATAGTTTGTTTTGGTATCCTAGCTCCCAGTCAACACACATTTGACTGAATCTATACATTAAAGTTTTTTTTTTCTTATTACAGAGTTCTTTTCCTCCTTCTATATTTCCCAGCCCACACAGGAAATACTCGTTTCTAATGTTTCTTTATCTTCTCACATTTCTTATAGCTGTTATCGGTTCTAAAAAAGACCACACACTCTTTCCACTATTACACCCACTTAATTAGAAGCAGTAAACTGTCTCAGACCCGGGACTGCATGGCTCCAGAACACAGCTAGAAATATGTATCAAGTCTCCTTTGATTTAAAACAGTAAATCATTTTCTTAAACACACACACATAGTCGCTACTTAAATTCGACCTGAATTTCATTGGTTTTTAAAGGGATAGTTCACCCAATATGAATATTATGCCATCATTTACCTACCTTTATCATGCCAAACCTGTACAACTGTCTTTCCTCTACAAAAAAGAGCATATTTTGAAAATGTCTCAGGGTTTGTTCACAATTAAAATCATTCGACCTCGTTGATTTTTTTTCAAAATATCCACTTTTTGTTACAAAGTTTGGAACGACATGAGGNATTGATTTTTTTTTTTAAATATCCACTTTTTGTTACAAAGTTTGGAACGACATGAGGGTGAGTACATGACGACAGAATTTACATTTTGAGTGAACTATCCCTTTAAGAAGCCTTTGATTGACATGATGGCCTTACTATTGTATTTGTCTGGTCACCACTTAATGTTTTGACTGATTTGCCTCATATATCTTTGTCAAAGATGGTTCCCACCGGACATAGGACTCTTTGTAATCTGAGGTCACGACCCGACCAGGAGAAGATGTTACATTTCAGAGCACTTGTGTGTTATGGGCGCGCAGCCCAAATGGTTCTAGTTTTCTCTTCAGTGCTCAGCGGGGGGTGACATGAGGATCCAGACAAAGAAAACCAGTCGTACAACCACTGATTAAAACTGTCCCTTGATTTATGGCCCTTCCCATAAAATATTACAGCCTATAAATCTCCCATGGCTCTCCATCTGAATCAAGCCACATTGCTGTAGGGCAGACTATAGTCTTTGTGTCTGCATACTGTAAAGATAGAAGTCAAAACAGAAACGGTAGCTTTACCGTAACTGTGCAAAGCACACAGCTGGGACAAACTTCACTAGGTTGCACCCTGAAAATGACCATTAATAATTCCTTTAAAAAACCCTCTGAAATCATTGTACAATTTGTATACTAAATGCTGCCTCATCAGAATCTGATGTCAAGGCAGCAACACATGCACATATTTTATCCCTATAGCAAACCCCAGTCAGCAGCATTCTAATGCTGTGCCACTATGAGCTGTCGTGACTCACGTCTCTGAAGGTTGTTTATGGGCTATAGCACCTTGCTGTCCTCTGTAATTTGTCCCCTCACTTAATGACGGACTGTACACGTGCAAAATGAACTCAAACACACCAAACCCCCATCCTACCCCCACCATACTGTCAATTCAGTTACTTTAATGAGTCTGTAACCTTAAGTAAATCTGTGTTTTTCATGTAACACGTGTGCAGTGGATTGAGGTCTAAAGTCATTTTGCATGCAATAGAACATGATGAATGACACCTGTGCACTAAGTTTGTCCATTAAAGTCACTATTGGACCAGATGGTTAGAAGTTAGTAAAAAAAAACTTCACAGAAAAGAAGCCACTTGCTAGCAATGTTGAAATCAGTTGTGCTGCTTAATACTTTTGTAGAAACCGTGATCTATTTTTTCAAGATTCTTAATAAACAGAAATTTCAGAATTACGCTATTTGAAAGTGATGCTTTAAAGATAATATATTGATTGCAAAAATTAAAGATATTTTTTTTTAATTTTATTTCACAAACCCAAAGATACCTCTGGGCCCCCTAAGGGTCAACCCCCAGTTTGAAAACCCCTGACATATAAGTATTTAAAACTTTTGGTGCTGCTGTATTAGCACTTTAAAGTCACTAATCTAAACCTGATTTACGTTTTATCTATTCTTTTGTGGTAGTAGCCATAGTCCTTGATCAGCAAATAGGGAGGAATTCCTCTAATTGTAGCAGCGAATAAGGACAATGTTTAAAGCCACAGACTACCACACTGGGCTCTCTCCCGCTGTCATAGCTCCTGTCTGGGCTTGCAGACTGCAGAGGCCCCACAATCTGAGACAGTTTGTGGCTCCAACATGCAGCCCCAGAGCGATCCCTAGCTGTCCCACAGAGCTAATAATCACCAAAGCATGAAGGTGTCCAAGCATGAAAACAACACAGAGCAGAGGTACCAGTTACTATAGCTGCAGGTCAGGAGCTAAACAATACTTCAGATGTGGAGCGTTAAAACATTTTATTATTCTTTTTTTTTTTCTTTTTTTTATGAAATGCACTAAAGGGAAGCTTTGTGGAACATGATACAGATTTGTGGTCCACCAGCTTAAATGTGCTCAGTGGGGATTCTGCTTGTGAAAATAAGCATGCATGCCTTCATCACTCAGCAAGCTTTATAACGTAGCTCGTCTTTCATCTGAGAGAAGTTAAAACCTGTGGGCTCGTTCTATGAGAGATGAAAGTAGCATTTTCATTTATAAACAGCATTCAAAATGGGTAAACTGCTGGTGCAGTTGAAGCTTTTTATGGTTATGGTTTGATAATAAACTCTGGACCAAAAAAGATCTATTCGAGACAAATGCAACATAAGAGGAATGCTATAAAAGGGATAGTCCACCCAAAATCTTTTACTCAGTTCATTTTGAATAACTATTGACTTCCTTTGTATTTTTATTCATACAATGGAAATCAATGGAAACATAAACTGTATAGCTACCAAAATCTTTCAAAATATTTTCTTGTGTTTCATGGAAGAACAAAAGTCATACAGCTTTGGAACAACATGAGGGTGAGGAAATGATAACAGAACTTTCATTTTTGTGTAGACTATCTCTTTAAAGCCTCTAAAATTGTCAGCCATGCAGTGTATTGTGAATTGTTTTGGATTAAGATCCTGCTAAATGACATGAAACAAAAGAGTCTCATGTTATGTATTCCTGTAAGGCTTATGTGCACTTAAAGGAACCCGGATAGTGGTGCCATCACTGTCACAATATCAAATATCACGTGTTCTGTTATTATAGTCAGAGAGCGTTGTAGTGGTAGGTACCGTGTCTAATCCATTCAGACTGAGCTTGTCTTTCACAACAGCCAGATTCTGATCCAGTCCCTGGTTCACTACCAAGAAGGGTAGCAAACATGTTCAAATAAAGGGAATTATTGGGGTAATGCACCAGAGACCAAGTGAAAATCGCATGGGTGGTCTGTAATGAGCGTTTATGAGTGTTTGTGCTCGTGTTACAGGATCATGCGGACGCCTTGGCAGATGAGTTTAGAGAAAGTCAGACATGTGCTGAGAGAGGCACTGCGGGTCTGGAGTGATGTCACCCCTCTCACCTTTACTGAGGTCACCAATGGCCGGGCGGATATCATGATTGACTTTAACAGGTAACAGGTTTTCTGTGTCTGTTATGTTTTTAAAGGAGTCATAATGTACATTCAATCATTTATTATTGAGGTCCAGTTACAAGATTTATCGAAAACAACACTGCAATGAAAAAATTAACATATTCTGTATGTCATCGATGAAATACTGTTTCTCTGGCCTCTCATTTGACAGAGCTTGTAACACCATTTTGTCAGTTCAGAGATGTGTGTTCATTGACACAAAGAGGAAAAGTTTCCACTTGACTAGTCAAACACAGACGCTTTTCATCTCGTCTAGAAGCTGGAGATTAGAGAGGGTGTCGGTTTAGGATTATAGGTCGAAAATATACACTGCACGTCCATTCATGCACGCGTGTTACTTCTTAAATTCCCATAGTAAGAAAAGTCATAACTCGGAACACCTGTGTGGTTTAGTTCTACATATGGACATGCAACACTGCGGCTCAAAATCCCTTTCTTTTTGAAAACTAACCTTAATGTTGAAAAGCATGACTCATGGTAGCACATTATTACTACAAAGGATTTTGAGTTTTTCTTCCTCTCATTGAACATGTGACGTGCTCTATCATTTTGCACATTGTTTGTGGAGGAAACTTTTTGTGTATATCTGTGATAAAACAGTTTTGGGTTTCAAATTATGTTATTTGTGTTTTTAAATTCATGTGATAAATGTAATTTTGGGGCTCTTTAATGAGGTGTTGGCAGACAGATGTCTGACAATTGTTTCAAATGATTAAAAGGCCATTTTCTCATAAACATTAAACTGAAATGTCTAAATGATGAAGTAGAAGAAAAGTGCTAGATTTACAGTATGCGTCACGCCAGGTCCATATAAAAGTCATGTCTCTTTCAACAGGAAATTTTGCTTTAACCAGTGGCTTTTTCTCTTCATTTTCTGTTTGAAAATTAAAGTCCCTCTGAAAACTTGGCTTCCTGTTAAAGCGCTAATGTACAGTTGTTATGTTTCTGAGATACGCACGTATGAAGCTCTAATGAGGGATACCGCTTTTCATCAAAGCAGAGGGGGAAATACCTAGATCCATCTGGCATAAAGCGAAACATCTGGAGGTTGGTTCAGTGAAGTGTGGGACTCTAGGCATGTCAGTTTCATTTGTTCTGACTCAATCCGAGATACCATCAATGAGATAGCAGTGGACCGGACATTTGTGGGCTTGATTTAACCAGAATAGTGGCCTTCTTTGACCTTTCAGATCGTCCAGGTTTAAAGATCTACGATCCTGCAGGGCTTTGTGCGTAATTTAACCTCTCAGCATTTCACAATGGAAAATTTGGGGTTCAGTTTATTCATTGCCATTCAGCCAGGGTGGTATTTGGCATTCCGTTAAAGACAAGGGAATCAGGAAAGTTACTGAGGTGTGACAGTTACTGTAGGCTATAATGCTGTACAGTTGCATGATAGAAACAGCAATGTCTCTGTTCAGGTCATTATTCTCAGCCTTGTTTAATCATTCTATGTAATGAAGTGTGCTTGTATAATTATTTTCAGCGATCAGTTCATCAGGCATGTTGATGAAACAAGAGAACGGGAATCATTGGTTTTGTGCTGTCGTCTGAGAGACTGTGTTTCACATTCAGGTACTGGCATGGAGACAATCTTCCTTTTGACGGCCCAGGAGGAATTCTGGCGCATGCCTTCTTTCCCCGAACTTACCGAGAGGGTGACATTCACTTTGACTATGATGAGACTTGGACAGTGGGCAACAGTATGGGTGAGTGCGGGTTCTGAATTTTTTAGCTACAATTAATTAATTACTCACAATTTAAAGTTTTTATCTCAGTTTTTTTCAGAATTGCCAGTTCATATCATGCAATTAATTTGGAGTTTACATCTCACAATTCTAACTTTTCTTCGAAATTTTAGGTTCGCACAATTTTGACAAAGAATGAAAAAAAATTAAAAAGTAACATGCAACACTGTTTCTTGCAGTTCTGACTTTTATCTCAAAAATCTCACGAAACTAAGTGTATATCTTGCAATTGCAAGAAAAAGGCGATATAAATAAAATCGAATTAATCTAATACTTATAAATAAGCAATATCACACAAACAAGAGCACTGTTGTTTCAAATATGCTTAAATTCACACACAACTGCAAGTAATGTACAGTATTACTTTATATGAGTGTTCATCAAAAGTCTGAATAACTTTAGCATTTTAAATATTATTATTTTGCATTTTAAATATTGCAAGTTGCTTTGTCCATTTTTTGCTGTGTTGACTATAATACATACAAATGATGTTAACACAAAATCATTGTTTGTACATCTCCAAGCAACATGCTGTAGTGGTGTATTGTCCCTGAATTAATCAGTTTTCTTCAAAACTCAGTCACAAAGCCAGTCACTTTTTACTGTTTTGTACCTAAATGAATCAGTGTTTTTAATGAATCAGTTGAGAAAATGATTCAAGGACTTACTCATAAAGCCAGTCACTTGAATCGGTTGTATCACTCAGCAGTTCACTCATAAAGTCTGTTGCTTGTAGCTTGTCGCTTGCTACTGTTGTAAGTTTGCAACCTGCAGAAAAANGAATGATTCAAGGACTTACTCATAAAGCCAGTCACTTGTTTCTTTCCTGAAGGAATCAATGCTTGAAAGAATCGGTTGTATCACTCAACAGTTCACTCATAAAGTCTGTCGCTTGCTACTGTTGTAAGTTTGCAACCTGCAGAAAAAAAAATTGTTCGTTTTATTACGTACAAATAGATTATAACATAAATATATGATGAGTGGACTGTATACCATACTATTAGGTTTTATATGTCATTTTAAACCCGCTTTTTTAATCCTCTTGCTTTCTACTAGGTACTGACCTCCTCCAGGTGGCTGCTCATGAGATCGGTCATGTTTTAGGATTGCAGCACTCCATGGCACTGGGCGCAGTGATGTCGCCTTTCTACACTTTCTCCTACCCGCTCAAACTGAGTGAAGATGATAAGCGAGGTATACAGTCTTTGTATGGATCCAGACACACAGATGATAAAGTAAAAACAGAGGAAAGAACTCCCAAAATCACAGAAACCAATGAGATTGAAAGCACAGTGGTGAGTTATATGGCTGATTGTATCTGATCTTGGGAATGTGATTCTACTCTATTCTTCTCATTATCTTTTTTCCTCCTTATTTCCTATTTTTCAGCCTGATGCTTGCCAAACTGACTTCGATGCTGTATCTATGATCCGAGGCGAGCTGTTTTTCTTTAAGTCGGGTTATGTATGGCGGATTCGTGATGGTAAACTCCAGACTGGATACCCTGCATTGGCATCCAGGCACTGGAAAGGAATCCCAGGTGACATTGATGCTGCTTTTGAGGACAAATCTGGAAATATTTGGTTCTTCCAAGGTAAACGGTCCCAAAATAAATAGGATGTATTTGAAATAACTCTCTTATGCTCACCAAAGATGCATTTATTTGATCAAACAATACAGTAAAACAATAATATTCTTAATGGGGTCATGCACTCTTACAAGTTACAAGTAAGGTTTTTTTAATGAATCTTTGCAAATCGCCCTTCCTTATAATGTGCTAATTAGCAAGTTTCACAATGAATGCGGATAAAGTAAACAGTCCCTCAGAGAGTGGCTCAGAAGAGAGGGGCGGGGTCAGCAGAGCTCATTTGCATTTAAAGGAAAATGCTACAAAATGGCTTGCTCTGAAAAGAGCTGTTTTTGACAGGATAAAAAGGGTGTTCTTTTAAAGTACCATTGAGAAATTTTAACCTAAGTATGTTACAGATTTTTCATTAAGACCGTAAAGAATCATATCAACCTGTGGAAAATGTTCATCCGATGACCCCTTTAAATATTAAAATAATTAAAATTATTTTTGTATTTGAATACATTTCATGATGGCAGAACTGAATTTCAAATATACATATTTTTTTTCTTACTCAACAAGGACATATTTATTTGATCAAAAGTAACAATAATGACATTTATAATGTTACAAAAGATTTCTACGTTAGAAATAGAAATATAAAACTTATAAATATATACACACACATGTAAATAAAAAAATATAAAATGATCTAAAAAAGAAATGCAATTCCAAAAGAACAATTCAGCTAGCATCAGAAAGTGTATATATTTATAAACCAGATGTCTTTTGGTGGTCTAATTATCCATTAAACTGAGCAGCCTTAGCCTAGTAAACTAAATCAGGGGTTCACGATGAATGGAAAATGCATAAACCGTGATTTAATATAACCTCTTTCACCCACCATTCTCTCTGTAGGCCAGAGTTACTGGGTTTTTGATGCAGAGCGGCAGATCACAGGGCCGGACTCTGTACAAAGACTAGGTCTAACAGTGACTGACATTCAGGCTGCCCTCATGTGGGGAGAAGATAAGGCCCAGAAGATCTACTTCTTCAAAAAAGGAAGCTACTGGCGATTCAACTTGAAGGAAAACCGTGTAGATTCAGTCCACCCTCGCAGCATGAGGGACTGGAGGGGCGTACCGGAAGACATTGATGCTGCTTTCCAGGACCGATTCGGTACTGCTGTCACTGAGACATTATTTCTTGCATGTTTTTGAATCTACAAAGGATGGAGGGAGTTTAAAAAGTCACTGAATGTTTCTTTGTTCTTTATTACTCAACAGGCTTCGCCCACTTCTTGAGAGGGAAGCAGTATTGGAAGTTCGACCCAGTAGAAGTGAGGGTGCTGGAGGGATACCCACGATATATTGGCATGGATTTCTTTGATTGTTCTGCATCCTTGTATCGATGAATCACGGGTACAACTAGACGTAATTTATCCCAAATGTATTGCTGATCACGCACCTAGTGCAACAGGCAGTTTCCATGTTTAACTTTGAACCAATCTAGGTCTGGTTTTTTTATTTATATCACGCAAAGTGTCAGATGTACAGTCTCTAAATCTGACCACTGGATCAAACTTTTATTTCTGTGGATTCAAGCAGATACTGTTTATCTACTTAGTCTGTGACTCAAGATGCTACATCTGCGCCAATTAACCCTATTGCTGGATCTTCTCATCTGCAAAACAATGACTGTCATTTCTCAGGAAAAGCAGGAAATTCTGGCCTTAAAATATTTTTCGTATGTATTTTGTGTACTTGGTTATTTATTATTTGTATATTTTTGGCAGTATTGATAGTGTTAGGAAACATAACGGCCATTTTTTTAAAAAAAATACCATATTGTGCCATTAGTGATGTGCTGTTGAAGACAATTTTGTCTTTAGAAACAAGCAGAAATTGCATTAAACATAATGCACTTACAGTGGAAATCTATAAGGCAAGTAATTTAAAGCAGAAACCTTATTGAAGCACATACTAATAACTAATAACACTACAAATGTAGGTGACAAGAACTTGAGGTAAACATGTACATCAAATATCAAAGCAAACACTAATTTAGTTCTCAGAGCAACAATAATGTAACTATTTTTTACTGAACTTTGTAGAGATAGCTGAATATTTTGTATTTTGTTTGAAGCTTTAAAGGGCCTGAACTTTAAAGTGTAGAACCATGATGCTGTACTTTCAGCATTTAGGGACTTTAGTTCATTTTTAATGAGAAATGGCAATTTGACTTGACACAATTGACTTTTGGGAGTAGGTGTCAATGTGAACGTCCATTTAGGCTTAACTTAAGTCTGTAGGAGACTTATGAAGACCTGTTTTTCAATAGTGATAATGTATATTTTACAGTGCAGGTCACTGATGCTGTTCACGTGTATCTAATTAAACGTTTTGCATAGTGTGGCTACTGAGGAATATAATCCTTGTAGCATGATAATGATGGCTTTTGATCTTGAGAAACTGTACACTTCTCATTCACTGTTATTGTAATGTTTGTCATGTAATCGATTCTTTCTGTTGTTATTGTTTTTAATTAGCAATTTGCTGTGTAAATATTTTGTAAAAAGAATTGTATTATATTTTCAGCTCCAATAAAAACCTCTCTTTGTTTATTGTACTCTGAATTATTTGTTGTCTGGATTCAATTCAGAAAATGCAGACAAGAGGTTTTGCTCAAAATGAACCATCATATTATAAAGTTTCAGAATACAGATTTTGTTTCATTACTTTCCCTCACAGGTGGTTGGTAATATTATCAGTGTTTGAGTTTCTTTAAATTCAGTCACTTTTATGACCCAAAAGGTGATTTTTATGAAAATTAACAGACTTCATTTTTCATTTTTATATGAGGATCACATTAAAGCTTGTCTTCTATGTCTTGCCTCCATCATTTATTTTTGCTCATTTTTCTCTTTTGACATTGACTCAGACTTTCACTCTTATTGAACTCAATCCATTATACAATTTATTTGCATTAAAAAATATTTTTTATATGAAATATGTTTAATTTCTATCCATTATTTATTTATCAAATAAAGAAAAAATTTCATTGGGTGAAATTGAGTTTATACTAGTGCTGTCAAATGATAAACTAATAAAACTACAAATTACAGTAATTATGCATAATTCCCAGTAAAACTATAATTGTGTTTGTATATAAAAAAAAAGTTTAAATATTGTAAGAAGTGTAAATATTATTTATTTGTAGGAAATTAGCCTTAGTAAGACAATGGAACTGGTAATTTTATTCAGAAATATTTAAGATGTCTTTTCCACCGCATTATCAGATGCAATACATCATATGAGATGTGATGGAAATGACATTGTAATAAAGTCAAAAGGGCCAAAAGTGCTGATAGTTGAAGAAACACTCTCATATCAGAGAAGTGTGCACAGCCTGTCTGGTTTTAATGTGTTCTATCCGAGGTTTCGGGGGGAAATGGAAGACGGCTGTTCCGTAGGCCCTCCTGCCGAGACAGTTCCAGAGTCCTGCTGTCTTGGCTTGTTTACAGACTGTAATTCCCCTCTTCTCCCCCGCTTATATCACACGGAGCAAATTTGTAACACAATGACATTGTAACATGATGACATCATCATTTCAGTTCCATTTTATGTGAAGCATCTGTTGGCGCCATCCTTTGCCAAGTTAACACATTCTGTATGGCTTCACTTACAGATGTCGAGCTGGGAAACGCAAACCCTTATCATTGGTTATCAAGAGGATTTGAAACAGAATTTATTCATAATAGTACTTAACGAATGGGTTTACCAGGGTCATAAGAGTTGCTTTGTGGTTTTTTCTCGAGTTAAGACTAGCTCTTGCATGACTAATGAAGTGTCACTGTTTTCTTGCTCGGTAGCCATGATGGCAGACGCTATACCAGACGTCTTAAAGTGCTGTTGTTACGCATACACGTGTACCACTTCTAAGAGTATGCTGTAAAACACATGTCTACATTTTGAACTTGAAGAAGGACGTTTGCCTTCAGGGTAAAGCAAGTCTGCACTGGTTTAACCACAAGCATGCGCACACAGCTGACCCGATCGACCCCCGCAATATTTCTCTCATTAAATTAAAAAGCAGATTGTTTGCATGTTGACATATTTTCTATAAATCACAGAGAACTGTACAACTAAAAACATGTGGCTTTTAAAAGCTGGTGCAGAATAAAACCTCTGTCATTTTTCAAAATCATGACTGATCCTGATCCATCTGAATTATGACCTGATTAAAAGTCAGCAGAGAGTCAGATTTCCAGTTTGTTATTCAAGAACTGACAATATCGTCCCTTAGGCTGATAGCTGATCTTCATAAGACTAAAATGTTCAAATTGTTTGTCTGAATGATGACAAACAGATGATGAAAGATGGGACACTAATTTTATGTTTCTTTGAAAAGCTATTAAGATGTAAATCAGATTTTACATTTATCTGTCAAACATCATTTGCCCTGACAGAAGTGCTTGAACTGTGGTGAAAGAGTTTGTTTTTCGCCTGTACAGAGACATGTATGTATATATATATATATATATATATA
>SCHK01442486.1:0-15357 GCA_004124795.1 Poropuntius huangchuchieni
AAAAAAAAAAACTTTTCTTGAGCAAAGGTTTATTAAATTGATCAAAAATAAAAACTTTTATATTGTTACAAAAAGTATATTTCAAATAAATGCTGAACTTACTATTCATCATAAAATTCAGTTTTGCCATCACAGGAACAAATTGAATTTCAAAATATATTACAACGGAAATCAATTATTATAAATTCTAACACCCTTTCACAATATTATCTTTTTTTCTGATCACATAAATGCTGCTTTAGTGAGTATAAGACACTTCTTTCAAAAAGAGTAAAACACTGTTTAATGTTTAATCTTTGAATGTCTTTCCAGTGTGTTTCTTAAATATTTATAAGTTCTAGGATGATGGGATGATTCTATACTATGACATCATACCAAAAAGACCTGCCAAACAGTAGCACAGGGTCACTCTACATAGCAGCTTCAAGGCATCCTTGAATATAACTCTAATTTAAATAAATAATTGAGTAGGTGGGACTGAACTGGACAGGGTCCAAACTGACAGATTTACTTCCCACTGTTGCATACAAACTGTCTCCTGTAACAAAATTCTTCTATGTACTGTATATGTCACCCTCAAATTTCACTGAAAGCCACACAATGAGTGAAAAGAAACCAATGCAAGAAACCTAGTCATGGACATACAGTAGCTACCATATTTACTTAAATTAAAACAAAAGCAAAACAGAGTGTACAATCTCACCTTTGCAGTCTTGTCTCTGGAGCCACTGACTATCACGCCCCCTTTACAGTCAATGCAGTTCACCTCCTGATTGTGACCATAATACTCCATAGAGTAATCACTTCCTCTGTCATGAACAATTATTTTACCATCACTAGAAAAATTAAAGAAGAGGTTAAGAAATTAAAATAAGAAATTCAAGAAGGGCATTATAGCAAATAAACATCAATGAGATACCATAAAAAAAGCTTTGCTGTTCAGGATTGCATTTTAGGATTAACGCATTGCCTATTCCTGATTAATTATAAGTCTTAATAGAATTGCAGAATATGCAGAATTGATGTTTTNAACATTATAGCAAATAAACATCAATGAGATACCATAAAAAAAAGCTTTGCTGTTCAGGATTGTATTTTAGGATTAACGCATTACCTATTCCTGATTAATTACAAGTCTTAATAGAATTGCAGAATATGCAGAATTGATGTTTTCTAATATATGTTATGTTTATTTTACATTGTTCTGTACGGTATTTTATGACTGTTTGTAAACAAAATGCATAGTAGTAGTAGTAATAATAATAATTATTTTATTTTATATTTTTTTATTATTATGTGTTTTAAATAGAAACTATACATAAAGTGTGGACTCACTGCATGGATGAACTACTGTAGTTAATATTTTACTATGTTTAAATTTAGGAAATACCTAGTGGCACAATAGCAAAAATAGAGAGAAAACAAGCACATTCCTGCTTTACCATTCAAGCAAAGAATACTGGTCGCTGATAGTCTCTGTGTGCTAATGGAAATTACATCATTTCCCCTTTTTTTTTTTGAAAAAAGTGTAAAATAATATTTTATTTTATTAAGATTTGAAGATGCAATTCCTTCTCAAATCTGTTTATATGTTTCCTGACTTGATAATTATAATAAAACAATAAATAAATCAAAATAAAATAAATGACTAAAAAGAACGTGGATTTACCCTCCTGCACTGATAAGGTGTGTGTCTGTGAGAGTGAATCTGCACACGTCTTCTTGGTGTCCCGAGAACAGGGCCACTCGTTTGTTCTGTAACTTTCCCCCCTCAGCTCTCAGATGGTACGCACTGATGTTTGCTGCCTGAGAGAGATACAGCACATCACAGTCCAGATGTATCCACGGCAACAAGCTGTGGGCGAACAATCAAGGAATGGAAATTACTCCTACACATGTTTTTTCTGTAGTTCAATCTGTATCTTGGGGCTTAAGGTGACGAGGAGGCTAATAAAAAAACACAATAATGTCTTGTCCATATTGGCAAGGTCAATTACACACCCTAAGTCAGAGGATAAATGTCTGAAAAATATGTATTTTGGGGTTGGACACTGAAAGTACGACAACTTCCAACTTACTTTTAAATTCCTTTTTCCCTTCTCCCTTTTAAAGTATGGGTTGGGTCACATTATAACCATTTTATTTTACTAGTTTGAGCAATTGTATTTTTGCATCTGTATATGGCTAGTTATTTTATAGACAGTTTAAGTTATTTTTGCTTCCAATTTTGATACATCCAAAGGTAGGGGCAAAATAAATTTGACTGGAGTTTAAAGGACTATACTATATATAAAGAATATAAAATAACTTACTTAATTTTCCATTTTAAAAGGATTTCTTTGCGACAGACTCCATGGATCCAGTTGTGGGACACCCTCACTCTGTCCTTAAGAGGAATAGAAGGACACCTGAAAAAAATTGAAGAATGTTTAAGATTATTTGAGCTTAGATAATTGGCAAAGTAAAGAACCTGCTGTATTCATGCTCCCTATAGAAGAAGACGGAAAGGACTCTGAAATTATATGCTGCTTCTTTATAGGTTTTCAGAATTTCCTTCCAGCGGACAGTGTAGACTGTTTAGCAGAAACGCACACTACATATATTCATTATTATATCATGGATTTAAAAATAAATAATAGTTTTTTTCATTTTCTATTTATTTTCTCTGAGGTTTCAATTCTTTCCAACCCTGTCATTGGGGGTACTGTCTAAATGCAGTTTAAAATGCTGATTTATGTGATTTAGCAATTTTAAAGCAAAAAAATTCAATCATCATAAAATGACCCATATTTTCCATAAATAATAAAAAAAAAACAACACTGTTTTGTGGAATGGTTGAGCTTAGAGCTTGACAAATAAACCCAACATTAAAATGTGTGTACAAATTAAGAAAGTACAACATATTATTATTATTATTATTATCTTTTTGACAAGTAATATATTTTTGAGGTCACAAATGTAAAGGTTTTCTCCATTTCTGGTAATAAGAGGAACATTTTAAGAATATTATCTTAAGTTTTTATAATAAGAAATGAATAGAATTATATGATAACAGGGTGCATGCAAAATGAGAGACATCCATATTGTTCCTCACAAAATATTGCGGCACATCAAAGTTCGTTTTCGTGGAAAGTGATTGAAGTGCTAGTTCAATTCGGTCTAATCTAAACAATTACACGAAGAAAAATTTCCGATTTGTTGTCTCCAGGACCCTCTTACGTACAGATTGCACCTGTAAACAAAACCCACGTGACTATCAGCGTAAGAACGGACCTGAATCGCAACATACGCTGTTTTTATTACGTCACGAATGCTACGAATGCCCGTTGTCTACGTAGTCTACGTAGTCGTTGTTCTATTCGTAGGCCGAGTACTATTAGCTAGCAACACAGCTAGTGTATCTCAAAATCCTTACAAATCTATTCCTTGTCGTGTCAAGCCAGTGTTAATAATGTCTTTAGCTATTTTCCTCCAAACTGCGTCTCTGGAGATGAACATGTAGCTTCTCTTGCACGCTTGAGAGAGGCGGCAGAGCGATCTGGGATCCAGGTAGGACAGGACGAGGAAGAGCACATCCTCGGGTAACTGAAACAGAAACATCGCGGCTTCTTCTCCAGATCAGCGCCTTTCCTCTATTCTTTATCACGCTGTGTCTGCCTCCACTAATAGGAAGGGTATTACTGAGAGGACACTCGTCGCTTTGACGCAGGAATACGCAGAAGCCCATGTTTTTCTCAAAGCGTGTAGTCACAGTACGCGAAGGAAGCCATCACAACAAGTAGAGTCACGTGATCCATTAGAGCCAGTTACTTAAATCCATCCGGTTTTCTGTGGTACCTTTCATTTTTTAGGCTGTATGTATGAACAGTCGCTGGACCTCCTACTGTTTTTTTTTTCCTTCTGTTTCTGTTGATTGTAATGTTTTTTTTTTTTTTTTTTTTTAAATCTATCTATCGGTCTATCTATCTATCTATCTATCTATCTATCTATCTATCTATCTATCCATCTATCTATCTATCTATCTATCTATCTAATCTGTCTGTCTATATATCTTTCTATATGAAATCAATATTTTTTTTCAAAAACAAATGCAAGATACATAATATTTCGGGATGCATATAGCATTAGATTGTAAATAATTTATCAAGGCTTAGCCGATATTATTAATTTTTTTTCAATTACAAGCATTAAGGACTTTTTCAGTGAACCCATTTCTAGTGTAAAAAAGTTAAATATGCACTTTTCACTTCTTTTCACTTTTTACCATGCAGAATATGTTATATATATATATATATATATATATATATATATATATATATGTGTGTGTGTGTGTGTGTGTGTGTGTGAGTTTCATTTCTAATGCTTTCTTTTTTATTTTAATAAATAAATGAAATATCTGAAAAAAGTGCAGCCTGGTTTCTGTATAAACAATATGTTTTCTAGCTCATGAGATTACTGCAATAAAAAAAATCCTGCAAAAAAAACAACAACAACAAAAAAACAACAACAAAACAAAAATCTTAAAATGACCAAAAATCTTAAAATAAGATTAGTCATTATTAGAAATTTTACTCAAAACTCTCCTTAATAAGTTGCATGCACAAAAAAACATTGAAAATAATAAATTTATATAATTAAAAAGAGAAGTATAGAAAAAATAGATCATTTAGATGCATTTTCATTTATTTAGTAATCAAAGCAATTTTACACCATTATGAAGTGAAGCAACAACCCCCCCCCCCAAACAATTAATAGCTGGTTAACATGTTTAAAGCATGTTTTAATGCATACATTAATAAAGGATTTTTTTTTAAGTAATTGCTTTATCTCATAGATTAGTGAAACTATTTATCAGAACAACTGAAAGACATGCAATAAAAGAAGCATTTCACAGTCCAGACACAGAATTGAGGGTTGTTATTATTCGTCTTCTCCTCTCATCTCTTGTGCCTCTATAGACGTTATTTCTCTGAAGATATGCTCAGTTGCTTGTGGAATGCAATTTTGTTCTTTTCTTCCCTCGGCCTGTCCTCCAATCACTCAGCTTGTCCACCCCTCACTCTATGGCACATTCAATTGCCTTGATGTTTTTCTTCTTCTTCCTCTTCTTTTTGTATGGTGAGTGTCTTGTAATTGACAGAGGACCCCATCTCATGTAAGCATTCACCGCTTGTCATTCTACAACATGTTTTTTATATTAGTGCCACAATGGGGCCATTTGATCCTAGGTTATGGTATGTGATTGTCAGTAATGCGACTACTTGGTGGCTGCCTTTGTTTGATCCAAAGTGGTGGCCTGACCTCAGCCCATTCAGTGCGGTGACCAAGTTACACAGGCCTCTGTATCCTTTTACTTTTCCCTATCTCCTTTACGGAGACGAGTTTAGTTCAATGCACTGTCACAGATATTACCTCTTTAACAGCCTCATCCTCTTTCTCTCTGTTGCTACAGAAATCATGGTTTATAGACTTCACTGCGTTTTGCATGTTTTACCAACAGATAATCTCTTTTGCAACAATAGGAGTTTGGTATAAATAAAATGAGCGCATAAGCTGTTTAAAACATCAAGAAGGAAAAAGAAATCAATGAAACATCAATATGATAGTTTGTCAATGAACATTGTGAATTTATTGCTACTGCTGTCTACACTAATGTTCAAAAGTTTGAGACTTTTTTAATGTTTTTAAAAGAAGGCTCTTATGCTCATTAAGGCTGCATTCATTTATCAAAAAATATTGTTAAATATTTCTGTATTTTAAAATATAATTCATTCTTGGGAGGGCAAATCTGAATTTTTAGCAGCCATTGCTTCAGTCTGATGTGAAGCTAAAGAAACATTTCTTATTATCATCAATGTTATTATCATCATCATCAAAAAACAGCATTTATTTTAAATCTAGTTTTTGTAACATTCTAAACATCTTTACTGTCACTTTTAATCAGTTTAATGCATCCTTGCAGAATAAAAGTATTAATTTATTTCAAAACCTTTTCAATAGTATGGTTTCCCTGAAAATGAAAATGATGTCATCATTTTTTCATTCTAATGTCAATCCAAATTATTTGTAAGTCTCAGATGCTATAATGCAAACAAAACAACAAAATTGAAGTCATTTTCATGGAAAAGCTCTGTTTGGTACATTCATAAGAGATGTTTAATTCAATTTGAATCAGTCTTTTGAGTTGGATCTTTTCAGTGAATCACTGATCCTGTTAAAAACATTCCTAGTGATTCATTCACAACTTGGACTGATCCGGTTCTTGAGTTGAAGTCACTGACTCAATGATCCAGTCACAGCAATTCTCAAGTTAACAGCTCACTGGAGGGGAAGATTATCAGTTAATAATGACTTACATTAGTGTCTGTTTCTCATACAAAGCTATTGTATGACTTGGAATATGGTGCATCAGTCATACAGATGATTTAGAAGCTCAACAGATAAAAGATTCTTCAGAAAAAATGTTACACACAAAAAAATAATGAATTAATAACTACAAATTTACATATTTGTGCAAACAGTTCCTGTAGGTGAAACATGTCGTTCCTCAATTTATTAACCTCTGAAATTCAGGTACTCTGAATAACTGTGTCCCAGATACTGGAAGTTCTAAAAAAAAAAAAAAAAAAAAATCATTTATGGTTGGCTTTCCAGCTGAATTGTCATGACTGAAAGGAGATGAAGAAGGAGGGGGAATCTTCCCTTTTGATCTTTTTAGAGGGGTGCAGGGTGCTCTGTGTGGCTGGCAAACACATTTAGCCTGTAATTGTTCAGATCATTCAGACAATCAGCCTTAGAAATGCATGGGCAAACAAAAGATTACAGCTCCAATTGGAAAAGTCAACAGTTCCTCCATATGTCCCATATACAAACAGTCAAACTGTCATGTCCCATCTTCTCTTTGAACAATGCTTGCATGTCATTTATAACTTAGTGATTGGCTGCTGGCTTGTGCACTCTAGGAATACCGCCAATATTGTATTGCTATTTTTGTGGCGTGAACTTAAAAATGCATCTCATGCATTGTTGCTTTGATTAAAGCATACTGCTCCTCTCTTTTCTGTGAATCGGTGTGTAAATTATTCAGCAGATTTACTACAAGACTTTTAGGATAGACTTTTAATGGCTTGCTCATTGCAAAGACTACAGATGCCGTATGGGTGCTAGAAAGAGCACTCAAGGTGGACTTGCATTATTCCAACCCATGTTTCCTCCATTGAGCTCCAATTTGCAGGAAGGGTTTTATGACCAGGGTTAGGCAGAATGTGAAGTAAAGGCAGCTTAGAGGTCTGGGTCATCCCATTCTCTCACCCCTGCCATTCTGCCAGTTCAGCAGGGGGGCTTGTACAAGTCTAAATTGCTCCCTAAGCAAATTAAGAAGGTAGCCCTGTTTGTTTATCAGGGGTTAAGGATGACGGTTGCAGCTCAATAAAATGGATGAAAGCAGTTTTGCGTCCCCTCTTTCTCAGTGGAATTGCTCTTCATTTGCATGGCATCACAAGCTGCACAGAAGGTGCGATTTTTCCCACAACCTGCTGGATCCCCTGGGTTTCTTACAACTTTATGGTCATGGAGACAAATTTAAGGGGAAACTGAAGCCTGATAATGCAGAATAACCGTGGCAAATTATCATGGTCTGTTAATCAATAGCAGACATTGTCTTCAAATTGAAGAAAAAAAAATAGGGAGTCAATTGGTAATTCCGGTGGTTCCTTTATTTGATAACACTATCACCTAAAAGCTTGGGGGACATCAAACATGTGCATGAACTCTTTTTATTTGACTTTAAATGTCTGGGTTTCTGGGTGTATTTTAAATCTAGTTTTTTTTTTTTGTTTTAATCATTTTTTCATTCACTGCTTTGCCTTACATTGCCCTGTGGTGTGACAAATTTTTAAAAATAGAAATATCACACAAATAGTTTAAAACTGTTTTAGATTAAATGGATGTAGAAACAATTTTCACTCAGAAACTGCTAGTAAATTTCACCAACTATTACAAAGAAACAGCTAGTAACACATTGAACTAAACTTGCCATTTTGAAGAAGGTAAAATGTGCTACAATTATCTTTGTTTTTACAAAATTTGTACAACTTTTTATGGTGTATGTGCATGTATATATTTTAATACGGTTGTATGCTTGAGTGATTTATTGATGTTTTCCTAATCCCTCTTTAAAAATCTCTAATAATGTAAATCTATTTAAATTAACATTTGCCCTATAATCTTAAGTCTGCTCTTCTTTGTCAGTTTTAGATTTAAAATGTGTACTGTTTGTCTCCTAAGTAGTTTATTTAGAAATGTCAAGAAGCTTTTTTCCTTAATTGATTACCATCCATTGAACTGGATTACACTGTCGGTCCATCACAGCTGAATGGAACTAAACCGGCATACTAGAAAGTCAAAGAAACGTTCCGAAGCTCTGGCCTTTCTAGGAGTTTGACCTCTGCACCCTGGCTGAGCTACTAGCATAACATGAGGCAGAACACATGGCGTATTGCACCATAAAAACAATGCCAGCCTTTGCTAATGTACCTGCATTACACGTTTTTCAATGATGCATGAGATGTGTCAAGCCAACACTAATTAGAGGATGATTTTTGGCTGAATCGGTTAGAATTTTATGATGCAATTAATTTGATTAAAAAGGGATCGGAAAATGTCTATTTTTCCCCCCTCTGATCGTAATTTACATAGCATTATGACTGCAGTAATGCATATCTCAGGCTGAGAGGAGTCATTAATAATCTTCCTCATCACAGACGAGAGCAAGATAGTGATCTCACACCACAAATCCCCGGTTCTCATTTTCTCACTATACGCTGGCCTCTGATCTTGGCTTTCGGCTCCTTGGAACCCTGTCCGCAAACACACAGCACCCCTGCCCGGACAAAACAGATACCCCTCCAATCAGATTAAGCTACAGGGAGTTAAAGGTCTGAGATTAAACAAAAACACCTGAGCGAGGGTGAGGAGACGGGGCCAGGGAGCTGTAGTGTGTCCGGTTCAACCAGAGGAGAGACCAAACAGTGTAGCCCCCCTGGAGAGACAGTCCTACTGAGCTGTTGACCTGAGCTGTGCCATTCCAAACATTCTGGGGGGAGAGACCCAGTATCTCCATCTCACTCTGTACTGGTCTCTAACCAGAAGGGTTATGCAAACAATGGTGGTATTTATTATGATGCTATTGCATAATGACAAGTTGTTTCATACAAAGACTGCATTGGCCTAATTTTCTATGGACGAGGCCATTGGAACGTCAAGAACGCTTCTGGAAAATTAAAACTATGTATACATGCCTACACTTATTTCATGTGTTTTTTAAAAGGTCATTTAAAAATTTAAATGATGCCATTATTTATTCACCATTGTGTCATTTCAAACCTTTATGGCTTTATTTCTTCTGTGGAAAACAAAAAGAAGATATTTTGAAAAACGTCTCATAAAAATGTCCGAATAATCAGTCCACAAACATTTTTTTAAAGATATCTTCTTGTATGTTCCACAGAACAAAAAAAGGTTGCGAGTGACATTAGAATTTTAATTTTTTAAACAATTTTGGAAAAGTGCATATTAGAACAGAACATATTAGACAAAACACATCAGTATCCTAAGGTAAATTTATTACAGGTTTTTAAATAAATATTTCCATCATTAAAATTATTTTACACATCCTCAAATAAAAATATATTTATATTTGTATAAAAAAACAGACAAACAAAATGCAACAAAAACAAAAGCTTTTCCTACAGTCCGTACAATGCATTTATACACCTTGGAATTTACAGTTTAAACCACGGTAGGAAACCTGCGATAATCAAAATGTAGCTGCCACATTTAAATATGTATTTAAAGCTCTGTTTGCTTTAACCGTGTTTATCTCCAGAGAGTTCCAGAATCAAGAACCAGAGAGGTTACTGAGAGATGAGCTGGGTATCTTATCGCTGGGTGGTCGAGAGGTGCCCCGGCTGCCTGTGTAACCGAATACAGCCTTGTGTTGTCAGTGCATTCTCTCAGGCCCTTCAAGTCCCCTTGAGCAGCAATACGAAGAGTTATAAATTACTCTAAAACCATCGAAATCAAATGAAACCAAAGCAGAACGAGAGAGGATAGACGGATGAAGTCCACGCACTACTAAAATGTCAGCACTTACACATCCCGTGCTTCGCTTTTCTATACTCTTACACAGGTCAGTACTAAAAGTCAGGGGTACAAAAATAGATCTCTTTTTTTTTCTCGAGATGTTTTTTTTTTTCTTTTTTGTTATTTCTGAAAATTCATAAAAAACTAAAGGTTAGGTATATTGTTGCTCAGTACAAAAAATGTTTGTAGGAGTCCACAAGAGGAGTCTGTTCATTGTTTGAGAAAGTCTCTCGCTCTCTGTCCTCTCCTTTTCTCCGGCTTCACTCTTCAACGCTCTCCTGAGTAGCGGGTGCGCTTAGTCCGTCTGTTGAAAGGGTAGTTGATGAAATCAAAGGGTCTGTGCTCTGCGATTTGGTGTCCTTTGGGCAGCCTCTTCATGAAGTGGACTTCCCGCTGGTGTTGCCTGGTTTTGGAGCCCTTGCGGGGTCTGCCTTTGCGTGTGAAAGCCATGTACCAGCCTTCATACTTAACATTCTGTAGAGCTGTGTAGTTGTTCTCCAGGACTATCTCTGTGAAAATGCAGTCTTTCCCCTGACCGTTTCTCTGTGGGGACAAGATAAAGACAAAATTTTAGCTCCTGATTGATAGGAAATATGAAGCTTATCGAAAAGTATTTTGGAAAAGGTCTGCTCCAGTTTACATAGGGCTTCCCCACACGCACACAGCATATGCTTAAGTCATTACGATCCCAGATCAAGAGGGAGAAATGACAGCAGAAGCCAATGACTTTCCCCTTTCAGTAAACACCAGTGCGGATTCATCCTCTGAGAAAAATAGTTCTTCTACTGTTCATTATATAGACATAAACTGTATTATGTCACTTGAGTCCAGAAGGTATTAAGGCGATATTTTACTTTCTCTAGGACATTGACCAATAAAAACTCTATATGGTAAAGCTAGTTTGGCCTTTAATATAGGCATCGCATCATTGTACGTTCATAACAACAGGACCTTTAAACGTTATCCGGCCAGTAAATGCAAACGGGGTAAGGAGCCAAACCTTTCCCCAGCCTCTTAACAAAATGGCCTGTTAAAAATCTCAAATCCAAAACGCTTGCATATCAACCAATAAAAAACAACAACAGAAAAAACCCTCTCTCATGCAGGCTGTCGTTGGGCGGCCAATATGTCAGATAGCATAAGATCAGGGGTGCCAAGCAGATGGTCCACCTGGCAGGGTGCTGGGAGGTGGGGGCCGAACCTCCATCCCACTTTATTACCATTCACAGCAAGGAGAAGGCACAAATCCACATTGGAACAAGAGTAGCCAGCTAAAAAAGGAAGAAAGATCCCATTCTTCACACTCGATTTTATCCACTGCAACCAGGAAACGTCTGGTGCCCACTATAAGATAAAAATCTAACTCTTGTTTGATCATTTGAAGGAACTCCTGAATAATCATAAAATCAGGGACGTCCACAAGCAATTGACTATACGAGTGATGTTTCTCAATTTCTAATTTATCTGATCTTTCTTATTCTCATTCATCAAAAACCTTTCAATCCGAACAGAAAAGTGACTGAAACATATGCTGTGTGTGTATTACAGAATATGTAAACTGAATACTATTATCAGTGACAAAATGATTATATAATGGTTTTTTTCTCATACCTTGCCAATCAGTTTCCCTCTTCTGTTCATACAGATGTAGAATCCTGTTTCAGCTCCTTTAATTCGAACTCGACTCCCAAATGTGTCCGTTTCCACTATGAGTTTGGCTGGAAAAAGGAAAGAAGATTTTTTATTAGATGACTTGGAAACTCTAAATTACGATCGGTCAATCAATGGGAAAATTTCATGAGTAAACACACGTGCACATATGCACACCGGCATAAATATGTGAAATCTAAAGGGACTACTCTTTAGGATTTATGTAAGCTTAAATTCTAGCAGAATGATAAAAACATGTGCACTTCAATTCTTCTGGAAGGAACCAAAGGCTTCCTGGCAGGACTTTCAACTTTTTACCTTTTATGTAACTACATAAACAATATGTACGTCATCCATGTAACCAAAAAATAAACAAAGAACTTTTAAATATTTGAGTTAAATGCATCATTTAAAATTACAAATATGCAATAATACTTTTAAAAATCACTTATTTATTTTATTCATTATTAAATGTACAATACCAGTTCAGGTGCATTATAAGAAAATCAAGGCAGTGTTTGCAGGGAAACTGACTTTCCATGATATATATTCTCCATGCCAAGAATTAGCACTTGCAGCCATTCTCTGATTCAGCCCCCGTACTCTGAGTGATCGTAAAGAGTTACGGTTCAAATGGAGGGGGTCAGATAACCTGCTGGTGAAGAGCCTAACCACAAGCCCAGAGCCGGAGCCAGGCACTGGCCCGAACTAACAGCCCTGCTGTCTCTACAACATGCTCAGGTGACATGGATGTCACCAAAACCATGCAGAGCTAGAGCCAGGCTTCCAAAAATACCACAACAGAGCTGGTAATTATTGGGTTTGCATGTGGAGAAACCACATAAGTGAGAGCTACAAATAAAAGAGATCTGATTTAAGTAAAGTAACAAATTAAATATGTAAGCGAAATGTTTTTATTCTGTTCATAATGTGTATCTGTCTGATTTTTTTTGTGAGGAGCTTCTACAATATTTTAACTTGTGATTGTATAAATTATCCTATTAAACTGATTGAACACTTAATCACTGATGTATGGTTTTATAAAACCAAAGATACACATTAATCATAAAATTGATCCTAGAAATACTTAAAACAGTTAGATTTAGGCGCTATGAGATCTGTCATCAGGACCAAATGACCGTAGAAAGCAAACGTGAGGGTCAGAATTCGGCTAGACATATTTTCATCCTGAGCTGGTCGGGAGAGGAGGGGAACGTTCTTCAGGAAATGTTCAGAAGGTTGAAGTAAGATGAGTTCTAATGGCTCTTCCAGACCCACGCGTCTCTCTAGAGACTCACCTTCAACAATCTAGAATCCATTTAACATTTTTTGCACTCCACTGCTTTTTTAACTTCACCAACTGACCAGATGCCCAACAATTCAAATGCAGTGTATCACAGAGATCCACAAAATAAAGAAACATAAATACAGTTTCAGTTAGACCCAAAAATGGCAATTACAGCCTGATATCATCTATAGTTCACAAACACCTTTTCATTTAAGTTCTTCAGAAAACATCTATGTAACTGTGGACACTTCGAAATCTATTAGAACCTACAATTAAACGGCTTTTTGATCTCTAAAGAACAATATGGTGAACTCAAGACCCCATGCAGCTAAAAAGACCAACTGAAGAACCGTATCAAACATGTTCTGTAATGTATTTAGCAAAATATTTACATGCAAAACGCATTTAAAGCGTCACAGAAGGTTACATGATTTTGTGCAAGAGAAATAATGAGATGGTCTTACCGTGAACGTCACCATCCTCGGCCATTGCGTTGATTTTCTTGTTGGCCAGAACTTGCACGTGCTTGCCACTGGTTCGACTGTAAAGCTGGTAGGTCCGGATTAGTCTACGGCTGACCCGGTCCGTCACCTTACTTTGCTCACTCACATGCTGTGTAAAATTAGGCGGGGACTGAATGGTTACCTGTCAGAAATTAAATACCATATAATCAATACCTGCACAAATTGCTTCATCATTCGTTCATACGGGCCTATAAATTACACCGCGTTCCAATATAATCATTTAAAATTGGCCAAATGCAATCGAAATGAGAAAACGTATTCATTTTTAATTTGGGGTTTTAGAAAACGAAATGCGCTATTAGGAAAAGTGTTGTTTGTGCCTTAAAATGAATTACAAGCCAAACTGTCCTAAACGCTTAAGCCGAGCCCTTTATGTTATTATGTCCCCACGACATGTTTCATCACTGACTTAAGGCTGGCATACTTCACGCGCTCATGCCCACGCGCCTGTGCCAGTATGTTAGTGTTACCTGCCAGGTTACAGCGCCCACTGTGATACCCATCTGATAAGAACATCCTCTCCCATCGCACTTTTAGTGCCTTTTAATTTAACGGCTATACGTGCATTTCTATGCAAAACAACTGTATATTTAAATAAAATATAGATCTTAATTTAGGAGCGCACTCTGTAGCTATATTATTTAAGTAGCCTATGGAATTGATATATTAGAGTAATAGTGCTTTACAGTTTGTCTAACAATATGTGTAGGTAAATTAAAATGAAAGAAGCATTTATTAAAAAGCAAGAAAAAGCATATTTAAAGATGTTGCACATACCTGAGCATAGTAGCAAAACGCAAAGAGGTGAAGGAATCTGCAACAAGAGAGAAAATCTCACATTAGACTCTGGAAAGCGAAGCTGTTAATGTGTGAAAACAAATAATAAAGGAAATATACTTACAGATAACTCAATCGTGATGGTATAAGCCTCATGTTGCTGGAATGGAAGGGCCTCACAGAAAAAACTAATTGTGTAATTTGCAGAGATTTAAAAAATAAAAATCAGGTTTTCCAGTTGAAATGTATAAAGTCCTGCGCTGGTATCCAAACTGTGACTCGCAACATATGATGAACAGATCAACTGACAAATTACGAGATCTGCAGCTCAGAGGCAGAAAAAAATGTCCAGGATTTTTTTCAGGCTGACACCGGTGACAAGTATAAGCACTACTTACTGGATTTCCTTCATAAGAACGAGAATAACAAATAAGTGCACTTAACGCAAAACTCACAGCATGTAAACGATTTACTTTTCAAGTTTTAGCGAAAGAGCTTCTGATGCACCTAATCATACAGACTCAAGTCCCGTGCTGTCCATGAAGGTGAGGAGCGCAGCAGAAATAGATCCTTTGACGTTTGATCCAGCCTGAGTCCTGCGTGAATGTCAGTCAGAGGAGGCAGGACAGTGCATCTGATGAGCTTTCTTCAAGAAGCAGTGTTGCTAGACTCTCTTATCCCCTCCTCTTCTCCCATTCCAGTCAGTCTCCAATGTCAACCCCGCTCGCGCTGACACCCCTGGTTAAAATGGTAGGGTTGGTCCTGGAGGAACAAGCCCCCTTTTCAATAGAACAAAAGCAGGGGGGTCTCACCCAAACCCCCACCCCGAACCATTTTTAAATATGCCTTCACCTGAGTCCATAAGCACTCGGAGGAGTTCAGAGGAGCGCGCGTTCATATGCTCGGTTAAAAATAAAACGTCAAGTTATTTACAATCATTCATTTAGGACTTTACTGAACAGGAAATAAAAAATA
>SCHK01442509.1:0-15847 GCA_004124795.1 Poropuntius huangchuchieni
TCGCGATACATATTGATATCGAATTATTGTCCAGCCCTAGTCTTAACCAATTTTTTAAAGGTCAAAAAAAGTTGTAGAAAGCAATTTATATAAATTCAGGTTAAAAATCACGGCTGTAAATTTACATCAGTCTCAGAAGAACACAAAAAGACATGCCAGTTTATACACAGAATCTTATTTGTGAATTTGCACGCTCTAACACAGGTACAGCAAAACCAACGTGTCAACAACATTGCACCATGCAATCACACAAATTATACTGTGACAAAACATTGTGCTGTTTCTGACTGCATCAAATTAGCTTGATAAGCCATAATATCTTATCACAAATCTAATCAGCTTTGAGGTCAGCTCAAGACACAAGACAGGGGACCTTTTTTTGCTGACAGCAGGTGGTATAAAAATGTGCATCAAAAAGACAGCAGCGTGCTGGAAAGAGAGAAATCTGCTGCCAAAGCCAGGGGCTCAGTGCAGTGCTAATCTCACTCTACAGACAAGGCAATAAGGTAGAGCCAGAAGCCATCATCATTCTTGTGTTGTGCTTTGCCATAGTCACAATGTTCCTCAAAAACAGGAAGCCATCTTAAAAGCGAATGAATTCAATAAGGTAGGCTGTATGTTTCATGCACCTGCTGCTTTTGTCTTCCCAGTCATATGTCAAACAATTAGATTAAAAAATGGCCAAGAGATAGGAGTGATGCTTTGGAAACAGTAAAAAGAATTACATGCACCTTGCAAGCTGCCTGTGGTCAAGTTAGAGATGCACTGAAATGACTAAATTAGGCTAACACAACCACTACCGCCTAAGTGCTTCTGCATCAGCTTTGTAATTTGATTTCTTAAAACTCGTGAGCCAAAACCGTGTCTTAGTTAAAAAAAAAAAAAAAAAAAAAACATCTTAGATTGAACAACTTTTAGGCCTTTACAAAATAATTTGCTTAAAAGCTAGCCATAAAAATGTTCTTAAAGAATGAATTTAAAAAGGCCTACTATTTATCAGCTGGTGCAACAATGGCTGACGAAATTTGTGCAAAAATACCTACGAACCCTAAAAAACAATGTCACCACCAACTACCATATTAGTGTTTTGAAGAAGCTCTGAGAAAAGACAAGAAGCCGCTCAGTGGAAACTCCGCTAAGAGGGTGGGGACTCCTGTAAATGCTGCCACAAACCTGCCCACTTCCTGTCAGTCTGATGCTTACACTATTGTGACTCAAATGACAAGACAGACAGTTCATGTTATTCAACAAAGACATCTTGAAGATTGATTGTCTTCTCAAAGGCCACATCATGCAGCGTCTATGGAAGCCATGCAGAGGGAGCAGATGTCTGTCAGGTCAGGATGAGACTGTGGTGAGCACCGTGCTCATTCATCAAGGGATAGCAGCGCTCCTGCTGGGCTTGCAATGCCGACTCAAAGGCTACAACAACTCCTTCAATATTTAAGCAGACAAGCTGAAAAGACAGTGGGAGGAATGGGAGTCATGCTGTTGCCAGTTGTGTAGATGTTTTAGGAGAGCCTGCTGTGAGGCACAACTCGATCCATGTTTGTTAACAAGCTGTGAACTACCGCTACCAGTGACATTTAACATGCTGCCCAGTGGTTACTGACAGCTCTGTTCAACCAAAATGCCAAACAAGCTATAAATATGGTCTAAACAAGTCAAAAAAGCCATGTTTGTACTTTAGAGTTTTGAAAGGTTATCAGGCATTTATATGACAGAGTCTTTATTAGTTAATAATGAGAAAGCTTTCAGCAGACTTTTCAAAATACCAAGCCTCTAGAGCAAAAGCAGTACCACGCTGAAGTTCTACCTATACTGTGGCCAGGTGTATTTACGGGACTGACTAGCATTCTATATCCAACCTCACAACTGTATTTTCTGCAAAGCCCTGCCATGTGAACAGAACCATACAGGACAACTACAGCCCTTGAGTTTATACAGGCAAGCACACAGAAAAGATCAGTTGTTCATAAGAATAAATAATAAAGCTGGAATTCACCCACAGTTCCATTTAAAGTCTCATTCTTTTCCAACTTAATCTGTTCTGAAAACCAGTGTAAAGACAAAACTTTAGATAGTCTCTAACCTATAGCATGGCTAAAGCAGTATGATAGTCTGATTTATGAACAAAGCTTTAATGAGCTGCTTTTTTAATTAATCAAAACCAAATTTAAAACCAAATTCACAGTCACACTCGGTATTGTTCTGAATCAATCTGGCAAATCCTTCACTGAATTAACTCCCTAAACCATCAGCACAGTTACTAAAACTGAGTTAACATCTGACTTAAACAGCAATTTATCATAACTTGTGATGAGTATTCCTGCTTCATGAAACTTAAATCTGTGTAAACACTGACTAATTGTTAATGGAACAATGTGTAGCCTAGTTACAGACCTGCAAGTGCTTTGTAACAGTATTTTAATAAAAACATTAAAGTGTAGATAGAACATTGTATTTACAAGGTAATTCAGACAATATTTTCACATTTGATCTAAATAAAAAGGTAACTATCCAAGAGTTTGTTTACTTGAGTTATTTTGCTCACATTTACTTAACATTGCCCCAATGTAGCACATACAAACATTCTGTCAATCTACCAATCGTCCATATATGCACATTGATTATATGGTGATAAAATACACTGTAGCATTATCATATTCAGACACCTATAAATTGCTTCTCCAATAAATATGCCCACACAAAGGCATTCATTGTATAAGTCAATGTAGATAATGTAAGGTCAAAGTGATAAAAAGCAACCTTGTCACAGTTTCAGCACTACAAATAACTAAGAATCGCCCTACAAACGCCAAAAAAAAAAATCCTGTAACGTAAAGTAAAATCGCTCCTTATATTATGCAGATAACGCAAGCTCTAAAACATGTCCTGACTTGTTCCCACCTGGCAATTTTACAACTTCACGATTTTGGCAGGAATGCCTGCATGTCCATCTCAAAGGCATAAGCCACTGACCAACACCTGTACAGTTTCTTTGTATTAATTACACAGGAACAGGATAAGAACAGGTGGAGCTTGAAGCCAGGTGACTCATCAAATACTACACAGGGTACCTGAATGCCACATTTAGGGTCATGTCATGCCATCAGTGAGCATCTCATTCTGGGAACTGGCTGAAATCAGATTTCACCCATAAATCATCTTACCTGTTCTACAAGCTTGACATTTCAATACTGTTGGCTTACCAACTAGTTTACTACGCAGATTAGGTCTAATGCTAGGTCATCAGCTTACAGTTTAACCAAGTGCTGGATACGGGAACGATCACGGGTCGACCGACCATACTTCAAAGCGAATCCATAAGTCAGATTCACAGTTCAAATAAAGCCAACGTGAATAAGAAGAAACTAATTACACGCACGTGAACTGGCAAGGCTTGTGTGCCAAATTTTGTGGTAACACTAAAAAACGTACACTAAAAAAAAAACTAAAATGAATGACTCTAATCTTCCACGCTTTGCATAACCATTGAACCACTGAAATCAGGAACATTCTGGAGTGTGACGATAAATTGTTATCTGACTGAACTGTCAGTTTTAACATTAGCTCGTTGGCTAACAATTCAATCTCACTCTCTCTGACCCTCACAGCCGCACAAACCGTGAAAAATGACCAAGTGACCATTGTGTTTTATGTCCAGACACAGAATTAACCATTTATATAAATTTATAATTACAGCTATAAACTGTCTGAGTAACTTCTTGACACGGTCTCTGGCTGGTGATGAGACCGCTAGCAAGCGGCTAGTCAGCGCAGTCCAGGAAAGCTGGACAGCCTGAGGAGAACCCCAGACCTTTCATTTATCGACAACAAATATAGGAATGACCGACAAACTGTCTCTGACCCCGTTAAAAAAAAACGTCTAGCCGACAAAACGAATAAAACTGGCAAGTATGGAGTTTCCGTTCAAACGTACGCGGGCAAATGGCTGCCACCCTCGCGAGCTCCGCGAGCTCCTTCACCGGCTGAAGCGCGAGCTTTCACAGCTACACTAGAAACGATCAAACAAACGTCTCGGGTACTCGTTATTAACGTCTTCCTGGCATATTAGAGGCGAAAGGCGAGTGATAATAGAGGATACTTACAAAGAACGGGCCAAACATTGAAATCCCTTGGCAAACCCCGGAGAAAGTGCACGTACAGCCGTAAACGCTGCGAGGGTGAAGTCGTGTTTGTCGTTCTCTCAGTGAAAACTGAATTGAGATGAACTGAAGAGGGAGGAGTCAGGCAGCGACTGCGTCATCTTTGCGCAAGAGCCTGTTGACGTTTTACGAGGACTTTATTCCAATACTTTGTGGAACATGAAATATTGTTTATTTAATCCAAGAATGTACATATTTACGAGGACTTTACTCAAATACTTTGTGGAACAATAAATATTGATTATTTAATCCAAGAAAACCACCAATGTGTGACCACCTAATTTGAAAGTATTAGATTTGAAAATGGTTTAAATATTCACAAAATGTAGAGCAAGTTAAAGGTGGATAAATCCTTATAGATGTGATACTTGTGAAGCAGTTTAGCCACCTTTCTATGATCACAGGTGACCCTCCAAATAATCACTAAAATGGATGTACACTCCCCCTAGTGTTAGTAACAAATTTCTGTACACTGAATGTGCTGAAAGATATGCTTTGTTCATATATATTCTTCAGCCTAACAAAACCTACACACTGTAAATATGTGGGCTTAAGTATTATAGCACGGGCCTATAATATGCCACTGGTAATGATTTTAAGATTAGGTTTTAATTCACATATTAGCCTTGGTCTTATTAGTTAAAGAGAACAACAAAAGACATCCTTGATCAAGAAAGTCTTTATTGATGTTGCATCAGTACTGTCAAGTACTTGTAGATTTTGTACGAGCTGACAAAATATGTTCAATCAAAGAGTGCATTTAATACCCAAAACGGATTGCATAAAGTGAATGCAGTACGACAAAAGTCCTATAGATTGATAGATACATCATAAAAGAAAGAAAGAAAAACAATGGTAGTGTGTACTACAAACTCCTCGATGTTGTTAAATATAAGGTTATTTGTACGTTCAGGGTTTCGGTAGTTGGACATTCCAAATGTATAAATATGCCTTCATTAAATTTATGTGCAAATTGGATTGGTTGTTTCTTTTAATCTGATTGAACATGAATAAATATCCCATGAAGCAGAATCTAGGCTTTTTTTTATCCTAGTTTGTTTTAACTTGACAAAAGGAAGCAACATAGTCTAAGCAGTTTTGCGAAATTGCAGCACAACGAATTTTCAAATCTTCAATCCATTGCACATAAACAATATACACTCATCATAGAAAATATTGGTCACAGTGTTAATATACAATAAAAAGGTCAAATACATGCTGAAAGAGGAAAGATCTGGTGCCAAAACATCATTCAAGAGTAAATAATCTGAACAATGTAATGCAACAAATGTCATGTAATGGTGTATTGAATGGGTAACCGGGTGGGTGCATTTAAGTACTGATACTCCTCAGGTTTCATAATTCTACATTTTGGTCAAACAAACAGAAGTGAGAAAATGTACTTCAAGAGGGACTTCAAGCCTCATTTGCTATTTTTCATTCACTTCAGTAAATGTGCAAGGAACTATTTCTTTGTTTGAGGATGTTTACATTCCAACCTTTCATAAACACCACTGGAGCAGTGCTATTACAGTGTGATTTATCCAAATCATCTAACTTTTTGTCAAAATGGAAAGATTAGGACATGTATTGACACATGTTAGTGTCAATCATGTCTGTGTAATTACAAGTTTCAGAAGAATGTAAAAAACAATCAGTCAATTGTGTCATTGTTAAAGCAGCAATTAGAAAAGCGTCAGAGAATGTAAAACGTTTAGAGTACACAATGCAGTAGTTTGGATTTTGTGTTGGAGAATTGATTTGTTATATAAAAAAATCAGAATTATATTTTTTTATATTCTCAATCTACTAGTAGTCCCTTACTCACCAATGTACTCTAGGCTATCCTAAGATTTTGATGAGAAGCTATACGCTATGTATTAGCTTTGATGTCATGGTTTTTTTTAAGAAAATCTCTCAGAAATCAAGGTACAAAGCAAGGTGTCACTTTTTGAAAGGTACTAATATGTACACTTCAGGCACTAATATGTATGTAATATGGAAGAAATAAGGCACAAAGGTGTACCCTTTGAAAGGTTTGTAACTTTTTTCTGAGAGTGTATGGAATTAGTGTCACAGAAATTGCATATTTGTTATGTTAATGCAGGCACTGTTGTACAGCAGTCCTCTTGAGGCCGTCAGGATCACTAATGATTTAAACCTGGCATGTTTTGAGCAAAGAACTCAGTAAATCATCAAGTAAATTTTTTTCTTATAACTCTCAAACACAATGTAGTTGTCGCAGAAACAGACAGATTAGCACATATTTTTTGCTTTAACACAGTAAATCAAACAAAACATACATACCTAATGACTAAAGCATATAGATATTCACCTGTCTGGCATTAATAAGAAAAAACAATATGGAACTGAAGATTATTCTTTAAATTACGGCTGTATTTAAACATACAAATACAATAACAATGCTGTATAGAATGTCTGCATTCTAAAATGTGAAATGTGGCACAAATCAAGTAGCCTGTGTTATATGACTGAAAGATATAGGTGAATTCGACTGCAACCAGGGGAACACATAACCCCAGAGTCAACGTGATGGAGCTCAATGGGAGTCAGAACATTTGGCAACGTGTGCAGTCACATGGGTAAGTCTTTAAACGGTTACCTACACATTGCAAAGTACTTAATAGTCTGATTGCGATAAACAACAACAACTACAACAACATCAATAAAATAACACCAATACATCAACATCAACAAAAATAACATAACAGTTGTAATAAAATTATCATAATAGGCAGAAAATGACAACACTTGAAAGTAAAACAATGATCAAATCGGACATTTGAAAGAGAGGGTGAAAACAGAGACACAGCATGAATTCTCCATCCTCTGCTTCGAACTCAGCCTCTCCGTCGTTCAGCAAGTCTTTCTTGTAATCTAGTCGCTGTTATCACAGATGTTACTGCAGGGCACTTGAGCAAGCAATTCTCCGCTGAGACGGACCGTTATGTGGGGCACAGGAGGAACCCTGAGAAGGACGAATGGATGTACTCAGTGGAGTAGAGCCCGTTTGCTTGGTCAGAGGGCATTTGCACCCAAACCTGGTCATTCTCTTTCAGCTCCAGTACCGCACTACCTGATGCCTGGTCCATATAGCCCTTCTTGTATTCATCATAGGTGTATGTGGCTGGCACATTGTTTTTATACAGTGCCACCCACAGGCTGGTTCCCTTTACATGTACATGATAAGCAAAATAGTAGACTCCAGGCAGTGGGCTTGTGAAGATGCCTGTGGCAGGGTTGTAAGCATTTTGCCCATTGTACAGAGTTCTGTCAAATTTGATCGGCATTCCAGATGGTGGAAATGGTGTTGTCAAAATGGCGGTAAAAGCAGGAGCCACGGAGGCAGAGAGCTCAGCCTGACCAAAATTAGGTTTCTCACCATTTGGCTTTGGAATGGATTCTCCTAAAATATTTGGTCCTTGAACCGCTAACGTATTTAAATCACCATTTGGCGGCCCAGGAGGCCCAGGAGGTCCAGGTGGACCTGGAGGGCCCTGCATACCACTAAGTCCAGGAGAGCCAGGTTTTCCTGAAGGTCCTTGTGGACCAGGCATACCTTTGTCTCCAGGCTTTCCAATTCCTTGGGGGCCTGGTGGACCTTGTTCGCCTTTCAACCCTGGAACACCCTGAGGTCCCATATGACCAGTGGGGCCTGGGAGTCCAGGGATCCCTGAATTGCCACGTGGCCCAGGGGATCCTGTCAACCCATTCTCACCTTTTGGACCTGGTCCCCCAATCAAACCAGGATTACCTGGCAGACCGATGTGACCCGGTTCACCTTTAGGTCCAGGTTTGCCTGTGGCTCCGTTGAGACCAGGAAGGCCCTTATCCCCTGGCAGGCCAGACTTTCCTGAGAGCCCACTGGGACCCTGATCTCCTCTAAGCCCTGGCAAACCCGGAGGTCCTTGTGGGCCATTCTCTCCCTTTAGACCAGGCATCCCATGTTTCCCTGGAAGACCCATTGGACCTTGTGGACCTGGAAGCCCTGGCTGTCCATTTGGCCCTGTATCTCCTGGTAGACCATCCATCCCAGGTTCTCCTTTGCCACCAGGTGCTCCTTGTAATCCACCAGGACCTCTATCTCCTTTCTGCCCTATAAGCCCTGGTTTACCATAGCCAGGGGGGCCAGGAAACCCAGGAGTTCCTCTGGGGCCAACCTCACCCTTCGGACCTATTGGGCCTGGGATACCTGGAGCACCATCAAGTCCAGGTTTTCCCACACCAGCTGCCCCCGGCTGACCTTGGAGTCCAGGAGGACCAGCTTCCCCTGGGACACCTTGAACTCCTGGAAATCCTTTATCTCCTTTTGGCCCTGCTTGTCCAGGCAGCCCATCAATCCCTGGTTTACCCAAACCAGGAACACCTGGAGTTCCTGGAGGACCTTGAAGACCAGTGGGTCCCCTGGGACCTGTTAGACCTGGCCTTCCATTGCCATTTTCCCCTTTAAGTCCTTGTTCACCAGGAATACCACGTCCGCCTTTAGGCCCCGGGTCACCTCTTGACCCTGGCGGGCCTCTAGTCCCGGGTAATCCTGGTTTGCCATTCAACGACAGACCTGCTGGTCCAGGTGGTCCTGGCTGACCTGGAAGTCCACGTGGACCCACCTCTCCACGAGGCCCAAGCTCACCATTGAGTCCAGGAGGTCCTTTAGGTCCTATTTTTCCTGGTAACCCTGGTAGTCCTGGTTTTCCAATTCCAGGGAATCCCGGAGGCCCTGAAGGACCTGTTTGACCATTGAGGCCAGGTTTTCCTATACCTGGTTTCCCTGGTAATCCAGGAGGCCCAGGTGGTCCCCTTGGTCCAGGCTTCCCTTGAGGACCAGGCTCCCCTTTAATGTCCATCACGGGTGGAAACTCTGCAATAAAAAAAGGAAAATTAATAACTTCATAACTAAATTCATAAAAGAAGATTTTACCAATCTGAGAATTTAAACACAAAATTTTATTGTTGATGAATCACTGTGCCATCAAAAAATATTGTTTGTTTCCATGTAGCGGGACGCTAAAGTGCTAGTGAGACTACATTGCATTGCATTGCATGCATTGTGTTTTACTCAACATTATGCTCAAGTGTCTGCTCAAGGGCATCTACACAGGTATGCAATGAAGGCCTACAGGGGAAAATAAATGTGTTTATGGACAAAACATAAACAAAGGACAAGGACAAAATTCTTGAAAGCATTTGACCTCACTGGAATTTCAGAAAGGGAACTGCAGTGATGACGTTTGACTGCCATGTTTGTACTAGGAACAACAAACTATGCAAGTGAAGAAAACACTGCAAAGATGCATTCACTTCAGTTCTCAGTAAAAGTTTTGAGAGATGAGTTCATAACTAACATTACATTTAGTCTTTAAAATTTAGTTTAGTCCATTTCACTGACCTTATGACAGATGTGTCCTGACATATTCAAAAACCCGTGTGACATCAACATGAGAGACATGAGATTCTTAGCCTAATCTTCAGCTAAACTGGCCAATGTTAAAATGTGCTTTATACTTTTCACTTTATAAACCATACCACACACAAACTGTTGAGCTTCTAGTATGTCATTTTAAAAGTAATTTATTTGAGGGATATATTTAAACAATAAGTAAAATGAAATGTAATACCATAATTATCTCATAGATGTTATGACTCCTGAGTATCTAATACATATCTATCCATCCACTTCTTTGTAAATTTTTTTTTATATCCTCTACGACGTAATAGAATAGTATACTATATTTGTGAAGCGCCCTCAAGTGGTAAAATGATTTATAGCATAGCCGTAGTATTCAACATATGTCTCAATTGGTTTAGAGGAATAATTTAGATCGTTACACTTTACATAAATATATAAATACAAAATGACACAATGCAAAATCATGTTCTGTAAATTCCATTTACTTAATTCATCTGATACCATCACTGTACCACCTAAAACTTCATGTTCCAAAATAAACAGACAACTACAGGGAATCACCTAAAATACATACTGGTATTGGACAGAAGTCAGTGGAATTTAGAAATGGTCGGCAGGAAAAAAAGCACTGAGTACATATTTCTCTCAATAGTTTCAGCACAAATGTTCAAGGGAGAACTTGTTTTAAGGAGGTTGGCTCTGTATTTTAGAGAGTTTGGTTATCTATACCCAATAGAAGGTTTTATTTATTATGTTTTTGTTTCTTTTTTTAATGAAAATTTGTGTTAGGTTTCAATTGGCTGAGCAATGTGTAATATCACAAACACTTCTCAAACAAACTCTGTGTTTCATGCAAGTCTTCCATTGTCCACTAGATGGTAGTGAGCACACAGCTTTTCTTTAGAGATGTTTTGAATCCTAATTGATCTTGAAGGTCTCCTATACACATAACTTTAGTTTGTTTAAATTGTTCAAACTTTGTTAAGTACATTAATTGCAGTTTTAATAAGAATGCAGGACACAAAATGTAACACGTCTGTATGTTCTGTTCTGTGTAATACATAAAACTGTTATATTTGCTTGTAAGGTTATCTGATACTACTGTATCAGTCTCTCCATATTATAACATTATTTTGAAGACTGTGGAAAAAGAAACCATGTGTCCTATGTGTGCAAAATAAAAATTTAGTCATAATTTACTAACCCCTATGTTGCTCAAACCTGTATGACTTTCCTCTTTCTGCAGAACAGTGTTTTCAAACAAGTTTGGAACAACATAAGGGTGGTTAAATTACTGAATTTTCCCTTTTGAGTGAACTATCCCTAAAAGCTGCAGTTAAACCAATCACATCCCACGAAAATCTTATATGACCACTTTTAGCTCTTTTCTCTTTGCTGTGTTTAATCCTTCTCTCTTTCCCTGTGAAAAAGAGACCTAATATGTATCTTAAGCACTTCACAACAGCTTCCGTTTGACATCCTGGATTTCTCATTAGCTCAAGACTCTCTTGAGCCCTCCTGCTTGCTTCTGACACTGTTTTGATACACCCTTTTATTCCCTTCAGGTTTGGACTATATGGACTATATGTGATATACTGCTCAGGAGGGAGGTGACTTCACCCCACCCTGTCCCTCTTTTTTCTCTTCTATCTCTTCCCGTGACACTCTCACAATGCCCTCTCATATATCACAGAGGTGAGATGAGTCAACGGACTGCAAACCATTCTTGTCCTCTCTTATTGTTCATCTCGCGTGCTTCAGTCTGACAGACTTCTGGCTCAACTCCCAAACTCTTTCTCTCCCTCAAGAATCTCAGCCATACAGGGCCTAAAAGGGTGAATACACTAAACCACTGTGCCACTTTAGTGCAAAAAATTAAATATCAGCTTTTTAACTAAGCTGATTTACTCACTAACCTCTTGCAATCCAGTTTAATCAGACAAATTCAAGTACTCACAAAATAGTAGTAGCCGTTTTTTTGTTTTTTTTAATTGAGTGATTTATTCATAAAGACAGCCACTTATTTTGCTCCTGAATGAATCTGTATTTTTGAACAAATCAGCTGAATGAATGATTCAAATGACTCACTCAATACACACTGTACAACCTACTGCTGTAACAATGTATCCTGCAAAGAAGAGTCACTAATGCAGACACTGACAATATGTCCTCAACAAACACATAAAGTGATACGAACATTCAAAAGTCTCTGTGCTGTCTGATCAGAACTTATTCTTATATAAATAGGCAACAGATGTGGTGTAATCGAGTGTACATAATATTTTTAGATATGTTCATGTTGTTACCCCGTACTGTTCAAAAGTTTGTGATCAGTAAGATTAATTTTTTTTTTTTTTTTAACAATTTTCTCAGCAAGGACCAAAGTGAAGTAAAGACATTTATAGTGTTACAAAAGATGTCTATTTCAAATAAATGCTGTTCTTTTATTTGATGTTTTCTATCTATCAAAGAATCCTGAACATTAATAATAATGGACCTTTTTCACAGACTGTGATATTGCATATATTTATATGATATATTTAAAAAAAAAATGTTATGTACATTTATAACACTTTACTTTGTATTGCATTACCTTTGCATTAAATCACAAAACACTAGATACTGCTGTTGTGCGGTTGTCTCTAATATAGCGTCTATGGTAGTGAAGATAAACTGGAAAGGATGTCAATACCGTTTTCTCTTCTGGCTGCTGTTATTTTTTCCCTCTTTTTAAAAGTCATGAAAACAGTACCGTGGTATTTTTTTCTGCAAAAAATATATTTTTGTAGGCCTAGTCTCCCATTCACTGCTACAGAAATTCACCCAACTATAATGACTTCCACTGCTGAGAAATACGAAATTGTGAAAAGGGTCTATAGAATGATTAGGTAAGAAGATAATAAATGTTTATTGAGCAGCAAATCAGCATACTAGAATGATTTCAAGAGGATTTCCAAATGAAACTAAAGACTAGAGTAATGCCTGCTGAAAATGCAGGTTTGCCATCACAGGAATAAATTCATTTCAATATATATTTAAAATGAAAACAGTTTATTTTTTATTTTATTTTATTTTTTGAATATGGATGGATAGGAAAAAGATATAATGATGGATAGATGGATGATTTTGTTAATTGCAAACACTTACCAAGATACTGGCCCTTGCCTTCTCTGAAGGGTGGCCCAACAGGCCCCTTCATCATGGGCTGCACATATTTCATCTGAGGCATGGGGGCATAACCTCCCCCCAGGACATGATTCCCCAGCGTTAGCAGGACACAGAGCACCGTCAGCATTGTCACTGGCTTTCAAACTGCAAAAAGAGAAAGATCATTGATTCCCTGCTATGAAATCACATAGTATTCAAGCCAACAATCCGACTTGGGTTAAAAAAAAAAAAAAAAAAAAAGCGCTAATAAAAATTGTGATTTAAAATTTGATAGACAATTCCAAATTCGCTGTGCTTGTTTTTACAATATAATATTTTTGTTACATTACAACTGTGCAATTACAATACTAATATTTATGGTTGTCTTAATTTAAACTTTTATTTTGAAACGACCAATGGAAATCGTGCAGCCCAAGAAATATCATCTTTTCTCTGGGTGTTATAGCAGGCATATGTTACTCACTGCACATGTTTTCATCTCCTTTCAAAGACTGAGTTCTTTACTCCATGTTCTTTACTCCTAATCATTTTTGGATACCCGTTCATTTTTCTTCACGTTCCCGTTTATGTTGGCCTTACCAATGTGCTCGGTTGGATTTCAAAGTTCTACGCCAGTCAGCATTACTGCCAATAGGTGTAATACTGAGTGACAGTGGCATACATAAACAGCTCTCCATGTGCTAGCCTGATCAGTGATGCCTGGCACGGGATACAACACATGAAAGGCCTTCTCGGCTACCGCTACAAAACACTGAGAAAATAACCCCTAACACCGGTCCAAAACTGAAAAAGCAGAAGTAAAGCCCTTCAGGTTAAACTTTAGAAGTGAAATGTTATTTTAGGCCTTGTTTCAGTACTTGGTGGAAAAATCACTGAATCTATGGATTCAGTTTTTTGGTGCAGACAAGCAGCCTTGTCAGAAGTGCATGGTTTCACTTGAGGGTCTACAGAGATGCTTACAAGAAGAGCCAAGAGGATCTTCCTACACGGCTGGCTGTCAGACGGGTCACTGGGTAGAGTTATTGACCCCACACAAGTTACGCCTGGGCGATGAGGTACGAATGCCAAAGCCTAGGTATAGGGCTCAGTGCCTCAGCGTTTGTTTAACCAGTCGTTCCCCAAGACAGCTGCAGCTGTTTGCTTTAATTTACTGCAGGAAGGAATGATAATTTCATCCTCATGTTACTCGCACCAAATATTTACACAGATTTGATCAGGTGCATGGGAGAGACCACTGGCTCGGAGAAGAGGGGTGCTGATGGCATCAGCTCTAACAGTGGGGATATTGAGAATGTCAGATTGCTTTTGTCTAATCTTGCATTCTCGTGAGTGTCTAACATTCACATCAGCAGTTTTTTACCTGCTTTCATGGATTACATACCAGTTAATCTCAGTTGCTGCTTTCTCTTCTAGTTTAAAAGCTGACTCATTTTCTTATCTTAATTATCCATGATTATACACTTAGCTGCATTTTATTCTTTGCTTTTAGCATTTTTCCTGTAAACCTATCAGAACTGGTCTGATTCTTAAAACATTCTTAAAGTGATAGTTCAGTCGAAACCCTGAACTAAGAGAGCCTAGCGTTGTTTTGGACCCCTTTGACTTTGATTGTGAAGACAAAACATTCTTCACAATAACTTTAAGAAATGTTTTCCCCCTTTTTCAACAAATGGATGCTTTAGCTTCAGGAAATGTTGATTGTTAACCTCAGGAGAGTAAACTAAATTTTTACATTAATGTTTTTTTTTTGGTATTCATTTTAGTTTTTAGTGGTAGTTTTATATGTCTAAATATATGTTTTTATCTTCTCTAACAATTAAATATATATTCTAATTGAATAATCAAGCACAAAAAACATTATTTTGTGTTCTGTAGAAGAAAGCAAGCAGTTTGGAATGACATGAGAGTGAGTAAATGATGACAAAATTAAATGTTGTGGGGAATAAAATTAATAAACATAATTAACATAAAATAAAAATGAACATATTTCAATAAATTTAAATAGATTTTCTTTATATTTTCTTACTTAAAGTTAAACACATTTTGTATCTGTACACTGAACACAATTATAAACGAGAGAAGTGCTCACTAACACAGATTTAGACAGATTTGTGAACAATATTTGAGAGAAATAGGCCTTTTGTGAAAAAGTCTTAGATCTTTGAGTTCAGCTCATGAAAAATGGGGGCAAAAACAAAAGTGTTGCGTTTAAAATTTTGTTCAGTGTATATTGATGTTTTTTCTAAAGAAGAATTAAATCAGATTCTTCTTAAACATCATAATTAACTACTATAAATTCAGATAACCTCCAACATTTCATAAACCACTTAAATCTATTGGGTTGTTTCAAATATAAAACACTAGCTACAAATAATACATATTACTACAAGATGTTATTTTGTATAACATAGCAAGAAAATTAAGCTGTTGTTAATATCATTCGATTATTTATATTAAGAATCCGGTCTCAGAACTCATTTATGACCAGCTGTGGTCTGTTCTAGATTTGACATCACACCTGGATGAGCTGTCCTGACTCTTGCGCTCTGCCTGAATATGGCATGTAGTTTACTGATTGAATCATCTCTCAGTCCTTTATTTCTGCACACTGTGTTCTCCCAAGAGCGCTGAACCTGCGAAGCCTGAGGGATGGAGCTTAAAGTCTGCTGATCTTAAATTCTGTCCAAAAGCACATGGACATCCTATCCGTGGCCTTCACAGTTCACAGGTTTTGGTTTGCCGTTCTCAGTGGACCTGGCCAAGCCAAGACACATTCATAACCTACCTCACTTCCTATTTCAATGTGCTGTGACAGCTGAACTCTCTTTCGTAACCGCAGGTTTGAACACAGAAACCCACTAGTCAGCCCGACTGCATCTGCAAGCATGAGACCCACAGGTCAGATCAACTTTCTCCACAGTGCCACAGCTCAGCAAGAACCTCTTTAAATTCTAACCAAAGGTTAATGGTGCCCCTTTCTCAAATATAAACCCTTTTCACAGTTTAAAGAGGCTCCTGTAAGGACCATATCAGAGACTGTAATCATGTGAGACACTTTCCATGAGTAAGTGAAACTTTTTCA